>OZ007569.1:42836020-42993520 GCA_963931925.1 Onchidella celtica
ACACCTCCCCTCTTCCCCCCCCCCCCAACCCCCAAAAAGAAAAACCTCTCAGCTCCCCGTTTTCTTAAAACTAAACAACAACCTTCACAGAATGTAGGTTGCTGTTTTAAGTCAGTTTCATGCCTGTTTGTGATAATTAAATTGTCCATCGTTCACTAATAGGACTGTATGAGCCAAAGGGTTTAACAGAATATAATAGGCCTACATTAACTTTGATTTACCTCACAGTTGCTAATACTCAGTTTCTTGAGGCTGGTCAGTCGCTTGACCACCGTCCACAGTTCATCCATTTCAATAGGGACAAAGTGTAGACATAGGACACTGAGATGGTTGGAGTGAATTGTCTCTGACAAACAATGGACGATGTTCCCTCCTTCTCGCATGGCTTGCTCGCTTCTGACGTCATTCAGGGGAAGCCCCGAATTTATTTTTAGTTTAAAAGTCTCCAAATAGTCCAGAGAGGATAAAAAATTGTCAACACCGGTCGCTGTGACCCTCCAACATGCATTGAGAGAAACTTCTTTCAATAGTGGAAATGATTCCGAAATAACTTCAAGATCATCGTCGGTCAGCGCAAATCCACCGTTTATTTGAACGTGTTCGAGCTGGTTCAAATTCTGCAGGTTTTCCACCACGGCTCGGGTCCACAAAATGGGAAGACGCAGATAACGAAGGTTGTACAGTCTTGGAATCAGAGCAAACATGCTCTCGTACACGGGAGAGTTCTTGTACCAGGTCAGACGCTGCACGTGAAAACCATATACACGAAATATACAGCAAACCATACTGAAATGGTAATATTCGTACATGGAGGGGTCAATGTGTAATTCTCGCCAAAGCTGACTGGTTGTTTGAAGAATTCGCCGCCATTTTCTGCAAACCAGCGCCAGCGCCGGTAGCTCGTCTTCGATTGGTCGAAAGAAATTGAAGACGCGGATGAGAATCTCGTCCGGCAGATCGTTGATGTACAGAGTGAGGACAGGCATCTTGGATTTCCCATTTTTCTGGGACGTGTACTGTTTGTTGGAACTCTGAATCAGCATGGCCGGGAAATTCGTTGTAAATTTCATATGGCAGCTTTTTTTGTGTGATGCCCAGCACAGTTGTAAAAGATGAAATTAACTTTCAGTTCATGTACACACGACACGAAATGTTTCCGATATGTATTTTACTAAATATCATTAGTTTCTCGGTTGTCCAGCAGGATTGCGAAAAGAGAAATTAACTTTCTATCAATGTACACAAGGACATGTATTGTTTCTGACGAGTATTTGCGAAAAAACACGAGTTTCTTAAGAGACTAAATGTCTCATCCCTGTTGACATAAAATAGGAAACCGTAATTGCCGACTATTAAAGATGTACATGAAACACCAATGAAACACCACTGAAAGTAATTACGAATTGGATGTCATATCATTTTTCAACTGTCAAGATCAGAAGATTTTTGTACAACTACACAAGGATCCCGGTGGTCGTCTCTTACGTTTTTCAGGGTCCTTCAAAAGAAGCGCTTAAAAACGTACACGTGCTCCACAAATACTGCTAGAAAAGCAATGGATTTCCGTCTCTTCCTCAGAATTAACATCTACTCTCGTTTTCAAGTGCCCAGCTTTTCACATGTAAGATTTTAAAAATTATTCCACTGCGTTTAGCCCCTTTCCCTCCACCAGGGTTCTGCCCATGGTCTCCGCCACTGGCTGTATAGCAGACATTCAGTGATGTTAGACATTCATTTGTATGTTGTGAGAAAAAAAAAGTGCTTTTAATGTTAAAAGCGCTTGTATTGGGAGAAAAATCTGACAGCGGTGCGTCATTATTGCACACTGCACTGCGTGGGAGTCGCGACGTCTGTTGCTTCCTTGTCCAGAAAGGTAACAAGCTGATACGAACCGATTATGGCATGCCTGTTGCATAGTTACTGCTGTAAACTGTGATATTGGGTTAGACAAAACTCTTTTGATTCTTGATGAAAAACAAAACAAAAACAGCGTTATAATCGCTGTCGGCGTTTTACTAGCGTTTCGTCACCCTTTCCTCATAATGGATGGTTTTAATTTTGACATCACGTTTCATCATCAAAGAGTATACTGACAGGTGTTACAATGCTGAGACCATGCCAGGTGCCCCAAAGCAATTTTTGTCAAGGTGAGAAATCTTGGAGAGTGCTTTAGATTTTGGAGATTATTTTTCATTGAAAAAAGCCATTTACATAACGCTTACTTGGTACACTGTGGTAAGAAAAAATGTGAGAGCGAGGGTCACGCACGCTTCTTTTCAAAACCTGGCACTACAACGTTTAAAAAACAACAACAATAAACTTTAAACATTTGAAAACTAAGATATAAACACGAACATTATGAAGCAGTTTAAAAGATCATACTACTGTTTGTACGTCACGCAACCAAACAATAGAGCACAATAAGGTCACAGTTATGTCACTCACAGATTCCCATGCTGTGCAGAAATTACTACCGCCATGAATTCACGTAACTGAAGCTGGATATAACAGCGGTAATATTTCTCTAACACAACAGTACTAAATCATTACTGACATTTGATCCCTTTCGTGATGTAATATATATATATGTGGGCCATAACTCCCTAATCTATCAACAGACTCATGATCAGAAAGGTCTTCCTTTTTTTTTTTTTTTTCAATTTTGATCTTTTTCCAAGATAATGTCACGATTTGTCTTTTCCTTACCTACTTTACTCCTCAGATATTTCCTATACTTATTACGTCATTTCTGTTCCGATAACACCTCGTGACTTTCGGAATGAAGTAAAAGAGAAAAAAAAAAGGGGGTTGACAATGTGGACATTAAGTCTTTTTTTTCGCTAACCCCGACACCATCTGGCGTTAACACACGTCTAGAGAGCACGATATACTGCAGTCAAGTAGCAAAGGCGTGGGCTCTGTGGGAGACAACGGATTGGCAGGTCTTTTTGCTTCTCGGAGGCCTCAACCGAGGGCTGTTGGCCCCCATGGAAAACTCCGGGTCTTTACCGTTCCCTTTTCATCTCACGAAACATGGCACCATAGTGGCAAACGTTTAAAAGAGAATGCTGTGAAACGGAACAATTATTGTCGAGACACATTTCAGTTCGGTGTTTAATGAGAGTATAGTATATTTATGCGAGACCTATTTTTGAGACAATGAACGTTTTATTTCTTCCCTAACTTTTAAGTGAATAACTATTGGTCTTGAGAGTGATTGTTAAGAAGTTTCTGGGAGAAACTCCTACTCTCTGTTCTATTTTTCATCAGGCTGTTCTATTACTGTCTATGACGTTCATCACCCCCGCTTTCTTAAATAACGGGCTCTCAAATTTCCGAAGTGGGTCAGATTCCCTGAATGGCGAAACTCACTTTCTGGCAAATTTATAACCAAGTGAATTTATTTTGGGCTAAATTTACTTAAAGTAATTATCAGATGATCATAATCCTTTCTGCATGCTGTACAAAAAGCTGAAACCAGGATACAGAGCAAAAAGTATTTCCCGTGTATGGTATGGCTGAAAATGTCAGCTCTTCCTGTGTTAATGTACTTTTGCACAGAAGACAGTATACCGGCTGATCTTTATGCACAACTGTGCTGTTTTTAGAGAGTCCGAGTAGACTTATGCATGGTATAGAATTAACCCCTTCTGTTAAATCACGCCAGAGCAAAGGGGGTCGTCTTACCAATAATGCACTTCACTCTTACGTCAGCACAGCTAGTTTTAACCGTATGTTTTATATGGAACGACACAGACCTTGTGAATTCTTCAAATTAACACAAACCAAAAACGGTGAATTGGGTTTTTTTTTTTGTGGGGGGGGGGGGGGGGAGGAATGTGAAAGGAGGGTGGTGCATTGAAAAAAAAAATGATTTGCGTGGAACTGTGGAAAGTTATTAATTATTGTTCCTGCACTGAAGCTTCGATTGATTCCATTCTGAGTCTGGTGTTTAAGTCAGTATACTTCAACCAAATTGCTTTTATCTTAAGCTCCATGTGCGTTTAAAAGATTCTGTGAATTACTCCATCACATAGGCCGAAATGTGATTCCGCAGATGAAGCAGACGGAACTCTTATAAAGTCTTATTTTACTGAAACACCGCAACTTTGACACTGATTTATAATCATTTATCATTGTAAACAGAACATCACTTATGCACTCTAGGGGGACACGACTTCTCAGAAGAACAAACATGGCTTTTTTCTTTTTAATTATAAACCTACCGGCTTCTGTCAGCCACAAAGTTTCACCTATCGGCCTAACATTTCCTGAAACTTTCTGTAACTTAAAATTTTTTTTTAACAAAAAGTTAATGGTTTAAAACGGTAAAATCCAAACCTGTTGTCAACGAGTACCTATATGTATTATTACCTTGACAGCCCAATCTAAACTGGTTTCCTTGCGTCTGACTTCGGTCTCAAGGTCAAAAATAAAAATAATTTTAAAAAAAAGGATTACCTGAAACTATTCCCAATACAAATCTCTGTCTTACCCGTGGAAACTAAAGGTGGAAAATTTTGCATATTGTTTAGTCTGACCCACGTAAAACAATGATTGTTTTGGGGCGTTTTAATTCAGATTGGCCTGCTTAAAGAGAGAGAATTATATTGAAATGTCATAATGTTCGTGTATTATCTGTACTGAAATTTGTTGTAGACTTCTCCGAGAAACTCAAATTAGCGTAGCATATCTAGGATGGCAGCAGTAAGAAATCTATTAAAAGCACCGTATCTCTGAAGTAATGTTAAAGTCGGTCCTATGCGAATATAATCAGATAGTGCACGTCACTGACCACAGTAGTATCATTCAAAAAGGGATTACTAATTTAGAAGTTCTTCCATGAAATACAGCCTACATTTCTCCTGAAAAAAAAAAAAAAACACAATGACTGTCTATCTTGGGATATTACCTCAGATTGGCCTCAAGAGCAAAATTAAACTTTCCTGGAAATAAACACACACTTCTAAACAAACTATTTCTACACAGATCCCACAAAAGTGAACCACAAATCCCCTACGCTGAATGCTGAATTGTAAACACTCGTAGTCAAAGTCGTTGTACTGAAGGCCACGTTGATCAATCTGTTGTACGGTACACCAAACCTTCATTCACATTCACAACTGTGGCTCTGCCTTCACTCGTCATCACGCACACAATATCCCAATAGGTTCGTTCACACGGAATTTCATTCATAAAAACGCCCACGTGTCGTGAGAACGCCATGTTTATTTATACCGCGTGATATCTTATCTCCCCTCCCTCCACCCCTACTATATTCCAAGGCGAGTATGACGATGTTGAGGGCAGGTTGGGGGTGAGGGCAGGGTGGTTTATTGGGCTGTATGACGCACGTGCTCGCATTTCAGCTAGCGATCAGCTGTTGACGATCGATACGCTAAGCCGAGAAACAAACACAGACGATTGGATGACTCAAAATTTCATTCATGTTTGCTGTGCATATGTCGCGGGATGAATGCAGGCCTTTTTTTTGGGAAATCTAATAACAAAAATATCGCTGTGTGTAAATAACAGGAACTATTTCATTTATCGTGGAAATGTAGTTAACCTACTGGGGGCAAAGTGAAGACATCATAGCACTACGTACAAAGTCTACACCTTTTGTTTTAACCCTTTTCGAACAAGAACTCCTACAGCATAAAATGCTTTTTAACATCTGCTTTTTTAATATCAGACATCCATTATTTAAAGACCGCCAGTTTTTATACACTCTTTATCTTACCGACCAGATCTTAGTATGGTGAACGTGAAGGGTGTAACAAAACCGCGATCGAGCAAACACGCCTGAAAACCCAAATACACTGAGCTTCACAGTGATTGCTGACAAAAATACGGTTTAAAGCAAGATGAAATCCTCAAGTTTATAAACCCAGATTTTAATATGAAAAATGAGCCCAAAAACCTGTTTCCACACATTCCTTATAGGGGGCCCAAAATACAAGTGAAGTGTTTCTCACCTTTCAGAGAAAATAAATAAATAAGTAAATAAGGATCCTGACCTCGTCCGTGGTCTGAATTTCTCTTGTACCGTTAAACTTATACGTATACATGTACATAATATCCATTTTTCACTGTAGATTTTGCTGTGGCTGCTGATGGCAGGTCATCTTCTACCACTCACAAGATTCACAATAGAGCCAAACAAGATGATAAAATTAAATGTATCATTACAGCTACAGCATTCAAGGGAAGCTCCTCCCCTCCCATATCGAAAGAAACCTGATCTTACGTGAACACCGCCTTCGCCCCCAACCCCCCTAGGCATCAGCAATGACGATTGATATGAAGGAAGACAGAGACAACTAAAGGCAAATCATTTTTAAATGTTTTTTCTTCTTCTTTCTTTCCTTTTTTTCATGAACCAGAGACCGTTTCATTGAAAATGTGTACGTTTTTCAAATATTTCCAGGTGTTCTGTCTCCGAGTGCCAAAGGAGAGCTTCATAATTTAACGTATATTAATTAAATCATTGGCCGTTAGTTAAATCCCTTGTTTGTATGTACACATTGCAGTTACATTATTCGAGCTATGAAGACCTAATGCATGGTAAAGAGCTGAAATGGCCTACGTGTAGGAGAAACAGATGTCACTGCCCGCTCTAAAGCATTACGGCTAATAGGGCCGATCACAATACAGTAATACACAGGCAAAAAAATGATAATATCAAAGAGTTGAATGTGTGGGTCTGTTGAATGAAGGGGGCCGGGGTAGTACGACTAGGGCAAAATCTAGGTTAATCACGGCTTGTTATGAAGACGTCAATTTGTTTATGAACATTTTCTGTGACATTATATTTCACTCACAATAATGACATTTGGTTTTACAGATGCTGACGCAATAGTCACGGTTTTGTTTGCATTATGCGTTAGGCGGGGGGGGGGGGGGGGGGGGACTTTGGCTGAATCTTTATTTAAGTGGTATAATTTAAATGTTTGTTGCTATTTAGATTTTTAATGAATTTTTTTTAAAAGTTGTATAAGGAAAGAAACATGGCAGTTGAATGTGCTTTTCTTTCGTGATCTATCTATCTATCTATCTATCTATCTATCTATCTATCTATCTATCTATCTATCTATCTATCTATCTATCTATCTATCTATCTATCTATCTATCTATCTATCTATCTATCTGTGAGAGGATGAACGACTTTTTATTTTTAATGTGCTTTCATGGTAGCTCTAGTGCGTGAGTGAGGGACGGCCACTCATAGTAGTTTAGGGACACTTGGCCGAGTACCATTAATTGGATTATTTCCCTTGTAATACTAGCGCGGGACCCGTTATTCACATCACGGTGAAAAGCGCGCATTTTGATTGGTCAGTTGGAAATGTACCGGACTTCCAACTCTTATATCATGGCTTTGAGTTTCTTACAACTCGCTCACTCGTTGTTATCCACCGACAGAAAGACGGGAACCCGAATTCATTTTTGAGAGTAGACAATACCCTATCGGTACAAAATAGGTACTCATGATAACGTTTGTTATCAATGGAGATACGTCGTATTAATGGACGAAAGTATCCCGCACAAAATTGTCGAATGTTGTTAGTCCTGACACTTTGAAAATTTATATTAAAACTATTACCGGGTTTCTGGTATAAGTAGTCAGTTAGAATTTTAGCAGCAAGTTTCTACTTTATAATGGTACCAATTTTGTTGTACTTTGATGCACATATCCTATTGAAATAATTAATAAGAGGATCTCGGATTTAAAGTAAACCACGAGTTAGACGCATGTTATCCCCGATAAATCCAACCTGGGTCAAATTTATTCAATTATTGCTGGAGGGGTCGTTAGAGTAATTTCTGCAGTTTACTGGGATACCTAATTGACTTTTGTGTGCACCCTTTTAACCGTACTGTAAATTCGATTGTGTTAGGACCCTAACCGGTTATGTTGTCGGGCTGGACTCCATGTCCGAGCCTTTCACTTGTGCAACACGGGCTACGTAATAGCTCTCTCGGACGTCCGCGCGGGCTCATAAATAAGATGCGGTTCGAGTGGTCAACACACTCCATCATAGACGCAGGAGACAAGAGCCGACGGCACGGTGAAGCTAGGCCGGCGGCGGCCTGCCGTGGCGCGCCTCGCCCAAGACATGGCCTAGTCCAGTTGCGCCAGTAGCAGAGAAACTTTGGGTAAGTTGGAGACTATTATATTAGAAGTGACTTTAATTTGCGCACCCCCCCCCCCTTTCTTGGATGCCGCGTAGAGAATGCTGATCTACAGAGACCATTATGAGTCCGGCTCAACGGTAATTGCCATTGTCATTATTCGTGTAAGATGCGCTTTGCAGTACAGTGTCTTGATATTGTGACTTTATTGTCAAAGTTAACGTTTGCGGTGCTAGATGATAATGATGGCTCGCTAACCAAGCTATCAAGATTTGCTTGTGTGCATATATATAGTGTATGTGTAGCATTGCCTTGTTGTGGTAGGCAGTGAGGATTTCCTGACATGTTGATGTGGATGGCCTATGTTACAGCGAGCGGCACTAAATTTGTGTACCTTGCCAGTACCACTATGCTATAGAGAGCAGTGTGATTGTGTGCTTAATGTTTAAGATGTGTAATTAATTACATGTAGGCCTATTGGAGATGTATAATATTAGTTGGGCCTCACATGGGTGAGCCCCAGGATTGTTCTATGTGCGGCGGTGGATGAACAATGTTTCAGTGAGTCTACACATGTTGCAATGAGTCTCGCCGACATATATATATATATCATGTGCATACATTATAGTTATCCAGATGTATTATGCTTCTATATGAGTTTCGTAAGTGTGTGAAGGACAGTTTCATTTTAAGGAATGTACACATTACTTTATGTATCTAGTGGTGTGTCATACACATGTTAGCCTGGCGGCATAGCTCCGCGGCTAAGGTCAAAGGGCATGACCCTTCAGTATCGATTGGGAAGGGAAGTAACCAATACAATAGCCCTGGGGCGGGTTAGTACTAATAATGGGAGTGGGCCTATGAGGATGGCCTGCATTGGGATGCAGCGTCTGTGTTATGGACGGTCAGTGGGCCATGTTGGCCACTGCGTTATTAAATGGAATGGCCACTCTGGATGTGTTGTACACCGGCTCAGCGGAGCGAAACTATTGTGTTCTTGCCCCTTCATTTGTTATGTCCTTCATACTTTGATTAGTACATTAATTAGTTTATGTTGCCAGTGTACTAGGAAACTCCTTGTGTATATGATATAGCCACTTGTAGTTGTTATTCATTAACCTTAGCGCTATTTTATCCCATGCATACATATCCAGTTGGTTATTGCTTAAATTCTATATTATATTGTGGTTGTTTGATTTAATACTTAATACTATTACTATGTATGTCCACCATTGATTGCCTGATTAATGTTCGTCATTATATCCTAATCATATTTTCGTCTTTTTCTCTTGTTCCAGCTTATGGCTGGTTGGGTTTCTTTTTTTCGGCTTTTTTTGTTTGGTAGTGATACCGTTGTTAGGCTTTTTGAATAAATAAGATTGCCAGCAGAACCCTGTGTTTGTTAATCCTGTGTATCCTTAAGGGAGTTACTATTGAACCCACGCAGTAACCACATTAGCCACTCGTAGTTCATCCAACATTTTCTGGTGTCAAGAAGTGGGATACACAGAAGGGTTAGTTTGTAGTGTAGAGAACCCAGCCATGGAAATTTTTAGTTTGAGGCCCAGCCAGCCAGCCAACCCCTGCCCTACCCCACAGGAACCAGGGAGCCACGAAGACCAACGCCCTCCAACATCAACTCAAGATCCAGGACCCGTACCCCGTTCCTGTGCACACCGTCCTGTCTGTTCCCCCGCCTCATGGTGGTTACTTTACCATCAGAAACCCAGATGGAGATGCCTCTGCGGTCAACGGAGACCTCTTGCGGTTATTTCACCCCCCAGTGGTCAACACACATCCACAGCACCCGCCTCCACTGCCTGCGTCGACCGATGTCTGGTACTTCCCGGCTCACCACCCTTGCCAGCCACCTGCAGCCCGACCGGACCCTCAACCTGGGATGACAACTTCCCAACGCCTGCCTCCTGTGCGACGGTCCAGCCGCCCACACAGACAACCCCAGAGATTGGACCTCTGACTCTTATTAGTGATTAACATTAGACATTGACTGTGAGTGCAGAAAGAGCAGGGGAGCGCACCCATCAAGACCCCCCGAGTTTCCATCAGGCCATATGATAGACCACCGAATTCAAGTGAGCTCGCCTCAAGATTTTAAGTTAGAGAGTATGCCCATGTTAGCTTTCTCCACAGCTTAGTTACAATTACTTTTATGCCTATGTTGACCTTACCTTTTTCATTGCACTAGTGCCCTTATAGCATATTGTCTTTTTTTGTACTGTTCGATCCTACGTTAACCCTGATAGTGGTCTGGGACCACCGTTGCAGGTCTGGGACCTGTTGTTTTGTCCATATGATGTAACTTGCTACAGCCAGAGCTGAGACTGTTGTGTACATCTTCAGGATGCCAGTAGTAACTTAGCCGGTTCACGCCACCTGTTAGTAGTTATAAAGAGGATGGACCATTGTTGTACTTCGGTTCACCGTGTGTAATTTGCAATTGTTCTACCCTAAGTGATGGTATCATAGCCCCTTAGAGTTTGATTATACCTTCAGTGGTCTTTTGTAAACCTTTGAATTGATGTATGTGTCACGTAAGGGACTACGTGACTTAGCAGGGGAGAATGTGAGAGGATGAACGACTTTTTATTTTTAATGTGCTTTCATGGTAGCTCTAGTGCGTGAGTGAGGGACGGCCACTCATAGTAGTTTAGGGACACTTGGCCGAGTACCATTAATTGGATTATTTCCCTTGTAATACTAGCGCGGGACCCGTTATTCACATCACGGTGAAAAGCGCGCATTTTGATTGGTCAGTTGGAAATGTACCGGACTTCCAACTCTTATATCATGGCTTTGAGTTTCTTACAACTCGCTCACTCGTTGTTATCCACCGACAGAAAGACGGGAACCCGAATTCATTTTTGAGAGTAGACAATACCCTATCGGTACAAAATAGGTACTCATGATAACGTTTGTTATCAATGGAGATACGTCGTATTAATGGACGAAAGTATCCCGCACAAAATTGTCGAATGTTGTTAGTCCTGACACTTTGAAAATTTATATTAAAACTATTACCGGGTTTCTGGTATAAGTAGTCAGTTAGAATTTTAGCAGCAAGTTTCTACTTTATAATGGTACCAATTTTGTTGTACTTTGATGCACATATCCTATTGAAATAATTAATAAGAGGATCTCGGATTTAAAGTAAACCACGAGTTAGACGCATGTTATCCCCGATAAATCCAACCTGGGTCAAATTTATTCAATTATTGCTGGAGGGGTCGTTAGAGTAATTTCTGCAGTTTACTGGGATACCTAATTGACTTTTGTGTGCACCCTTTTAACCGTACTGTAAATTCGATTGTGTTAGGACCCTAACCGGTTATGTTGTCGGGCTGGACTCCATGTCCGAGCCTTTCACTTGTGCAACACGGGCTACGTAATAGCTCTCTCGGACGTCCGCGCGGGCTCATAAATAAGATGCGGTTCGAGTGGTCAACACACTCCATCATAGACGCAGGAGACAAGAGCCGACGGCACGGTGAAGCTAGGCCGGCGGCGGCCTGCCGTGGCGCGCCTCGCCCAAGACATGGCCTAGTCCAGTTGCGCCAGTAGCAGAGAAACTTTGGGTAAGTTGGAGACTATTATATTAGAAGTGACTTTAATTTGCGCACCCCCCCCCCCTTTCTTGGATGCCGCGTAGAGAATGCTGATCTACAGAGACCATTATGAGTCCGGCTCAACGGTAATTGCCATTGTCATTATTCGTGTAAGATGCGCTTTGCAGTACAGTGTCTTGATATTGTGACTTTATTGTCAAAGTTAACGTTTGCGGTGCTAGATGATAATGATGGCTCGCTAACCAAGCTATCAAGATTTGCTTGTGTGCATATATATAGTGTATGTGTAGCATTGCCTTGTTGTGGTAGGCAGTGAGGATTTCCTGACATGTTGATGTGGATGGCTTATGTTACAGCGAGCGGCACTAAATTTGTGTACCTTGCCAGTACCACTATGCTATAGAGAGCAGTGTGATTGTGTGCTTAATGTTTAAGATGTGTAATTAATTACATGTAGGCCTATTGGAGATGTATAATATTAGTTGGGCCTCACATGGGTGAGCCCCAGGATTGTTCTATGTGCGGCGGTGGATGAACAATGTTTCAGTGAGTCTACACATGTTGCAATGAGTCTCGCCGACATATATATATATATCATGTGCATACATTATAGTTATCCAGATGTATTATGCTTCTATATGAGTTTCGTAAGTGTGTGAAGGACAGTTTCATTTTAAGGAATGTACACATTACTTTATGTATCTAGTGGTGTGTCATACACATGTTAGCCTGGCGGCATAGCTCCGCGGCTAAGGTCAAAGGGCATGACCCTTCAGTATCGATTGGGAAGGGAAGTAACCAATACAATAGCCCTGGGGCGGGTTAGTACTAATAATGGGAGTGGGCCTATGAGGATGGCCTGCATTGGGATGCAGCGTCTGTGTTATGGACGGTCAGTGGGCCATGTTGGCCACTGCGTTATTAAATGGAATGGCCACTCTGGATGTGTTGTACACCGGCTCAGCGGAGCGAAACTATTGTGTTCTTGCCCCTTCATTTGTTATGTCCTTCATACTTTGATTAGTACATTAATTAGTTTATGTTGCCAGTGTACTAGGAAACTCCTTGTGTATATGATATAGCCACTTGTAGTTGTTATTCATTAACCTTAGCGCTATTTTATCCCATGCATACATATCCAGTTGGTTATTGCTTAAATTCTATATTATATTGTGGTTGTTTGATTTAATACTTAATACTATTACTATGTATGTCCACCATTGATTGCCTGATTAATGTTCGTCATTATATCCTAATCATATTTTCGTCTTTTTCTCTTGTTCCAGCTTATGGCTGGTTGGGCTTCTTTTTTTGGGCTTCTTTTTCGGGGTTTCTTTTTTTCGGCTTTTTTTGTTTGGTAGTGATACCGTTGTTAGGCTTTTTGAATAAATAAGATTGCCAGCAGAACCCTGTGTTTGTTAATCCTGTGTATCCTTAAGGGAGTTACTATTGAACCCACGCAGTAACCACATTAGCCACTCGTAGTTCATCCAACATATCTATCTATCTATCTATCTATCTATCTATTTCTCCGTCTGTCTGGTTGCATTGTGGCTGTTGCTCAGATGCTCTCTAGTCTCTGTGCAGCTATGTAAGCCGAGGAAAAAACAAATAATTACCTTTATAAGTTTATAATGATACTACCAAATCACAAAACGCTATGAACAGTTAGGCCTAGTGGAA
Organism: Onchidella celtica; assembly: GCA_963931925.1. Taxonomy (NCBI): domain Eukaryota; kingdom Metazoa; phylum Mollusca; class Gastropoda; order Systellommatophora; family Onchidiidae; genus Onchidella; species Onchidella celtica. The sequence goes on from OZ007569.1 coordinate 42,849,427, forward strand.
ATTAGCTTTTGTTATGCCCTAATTCTTTTAGAGACGCAGATCGAAGTCATCAAACACGTGTATTTCTTTATGTATTATATGTATCATTATTAATCATAGTGAAGTTCAAGAACGCTACGTGATTGGACAGGAGACAACCGATTAATTAAGGTACCACAGATTGATTTTGTCCGTGAGTGTCCATAAAAGCAGTAGTGAGAGGAAGAGTGTAGGCTTACATCCGCAACTTTAGTTCCTGTTTGTTACAACTCCACTGTTTGCGCGACTGAGAAATTAGATGTTAAACATTTGCGGCGTTGGTATTAGATTAAGGAGTTAAATTAAAGCGAAACCGTGAAACAGCTTGATAAGCGCTGCAGCGTATACAGTATTTAACAAGTGGCAAAGCGCTCATTAGTAAAATCTCTTCCACATACGTGTATTAAAACATCTCCATTTTTATCTCAGAAAAACGGGTTAGAACAAATAAGAACTACGGTCATGATATGTAAAACAATGTGTATCCTTTTAAAAGATATTATACAGTGATAAACTAAGATTTTTGTCCCAGTTTTAAAATATAAGAATAACCATAACTATGGTATGTTATATCTTGTGACTTCACATAGTCCCGGTACGTACGTACGTGTATATGAGTTCCAGGAGGTTTGGGGTGCGGGAAGAAATGGGTAGATAAAGCGGTTGAGAAGTGTACACTAACAACTCCACCCCAAGATCCTTTTCGGCAAATTAAGGAATACTTTGCATGGTTAACACTAATTAGGTTTATCAGCGTCATGTTTTGCGATACTCCTCATGTCGTTGGCATATCAATCGCGATCCTACCCTGCCCTTCAGCTTTGTGGCCTCAACATTACTTTGTTGCTAAAAGTATTTTAGAGAGCAGCTTAAATGTACATGTACCCAGTGTTAAAAGAAATTCTCGCTAAATTTCATTACACTGTTTTGTTTGTTTTTAAGAGCACTCTGGTAAGTTTTCTAAACATAAACGGCGTAAAGTTGTTTGTTTGTTTTTTCCACACAATTTCACACTTTTTTGCCGGTGTATAATTATAAGACTATAACACAAATAAGCTACTCACCAATGTTCTATGTTATTCCACATGGGTATTTTTCGTCTTCCTAGGGAGCAAGCTTACCCAGGTGTAAAGTAAAGCTGGCCGGCAGTGTTGGCACGACTAAATGCATGTAATGTGTCTGAGAAGACAGCATTCTGCTTTTTAGAAGTCTGTGACTACCAATAGTCCTGCCTTATTTTGCTGAGCTAGTCGGGGTGCCTATTCCAACTGCGTACTGTAACTTCAGAATCTTGAACATCTGAGTACAGTACAATAAATACAATTTATAATCCCCTTCCTTAACTCCAGCATCTTGGATATGCAGGTGCAATACTATAAATACAATTTACAAATGCTTTCGTTAACTCTAGCATCTTGAATATCTGGGTGCAGTACTAAGAAATAGGCCTACAGTTTACAATTTGCCTTCGTCAACTCCAGCATTTTGAACATCTGAGTACAGTACCATAAATTTGGCTGCCGAGAACTACATGTACTGGTCTTTAAGACATGTACATGTAGTACAATTGCCCTACTTTAACTCCAATATCTTGAATATCTGAGCAAGGTAATGTAAATAATAAGCTTAGTTACAATAATTTATTGCCTTCGTCGACTCCAGCATCTTGAATAACTGAGTGAGGTACTATAAATGCAACTTCTAATTGCCGTCGTTAACTTCAGGATCTTGAATATCTGAGCACGGTATTATAAATGAAAATTACAATTGCCTTCGTTAACTCCAGTATCTTGAATATCTGAGCTCGGTACTATGGATAAATTTTACAATTGCCTTCTGTCAGCTCCGGCATCTAAATTTCTGGAGCGCAGTAGCCTACTTTGAATAGAATTTTGAACCAAAAATCTGGTAACTGCATGTCTTTTTTTCGTATGAAGTAATCATTATTACTCCTGAGACAGAATTTCAGAACAGTTCGTCTATTTTTACATGATGCCACCTACTTCATTGATACACGTAGTTTTATTAATAATATTGATAACAAAACCAAGAAATAACAAACTCTTCTTTCAAACAGAACATGCAGTTTTGGATAGTTTGTGCCGAGTGTTCAATTTCGTCCACTTGAATTCAGTCACTTTATTCCTCGTTTTTTACCGCTCTTTTGAAGTTTACACTCTCAAAAAGAAACAAAAAACAAAAAAAACTTTACACTCACAATCTATTTGCAGACTTTCTCTCGAATACTGACTAAGAGACCCGTCTCGGTGGTCCATGCAAACGCAGCCCAAGTGACGTTCACCACACGATAGCTGGTTCTCACTTTCACCAACGATAGTGTTCATCTTTTATACTTTGTAGTGAACAAAATACTCTTCTCTTTTTATTAGACAGGCCATAAATCGACGCTGAAGTTTATCCAAGTTTTTCCATTTACGGGTGAAAATATTTAGCTGTGTGTGTGTTTGTGTTTGAAAGAGTTTTAAAAACTTAAGAGATTAATATGATACGAAAGAAAAAGAAAAAAGAAAAATTGAAACTGAAAAAAAAAACCTGTCACTCTCAACATCAAAAACATAAGGGATGAGATGGTAAGGTGGGAAAAAGAATGGGGGCAGGGGGGTGTCTTTTGCTTCCATAAACAGTTAAAGATTATTGACTGAATAATTTTAATAAACCTAAATACTTACATCTGACGTCAACTGACTATCCGATCTTTTATCAACGTCATGTGTGTACAATCCAAACAAGTTCCAGTGCGTTATTCCAACTACGTGCTTTATGATTGGAGCTTTCGTAAACAAGTGACATCATCAGCAATAAACAAGACAGGTAATCCCCACTCTCTAATTGCTGTACGTCACCGTAGTGTTCTTTTTCAGGCCAATATTACCCTCAGGTAAAACTTCTGTTGACATTCGAACACTTGTTAAAAAAACAAAGATTTGACAAGTGAAAAGCAAGCTGTGACCGAGCGCTATCCAGCCATTATCTCATTAAAACCTGCATTGATTAGTCAAGTTATTTGCCCCAACTTACAAATTACTACAGGGGCGTATGTTGTGTCTATAATTCTCCTGACGGGAGTCCTCTGGTCACTTTTCTTTTCGGAGGTCTCTCTTAAGCCAGATACATAAATGTAGGCCTACTTTGCACTGAGAAGACTTAGGGCACGAGTATCTAAAATGTCTTTATCCATTTCCAGGATCTGTGGTCTCCACAAAATGCATGATCTTGTTTTCTGTTAAAATTGTTTTTAATTATTAAAATTCTTAAAGACCAGTACATGTAGTTCTCAGCAGCCAAATTTTAAAGTTTTAAGGGAAGAAATGCCTAGATCGTGAAACAATAATGTACATGTATTGTGAAAGAACAGAACTGTATTTTATTTTATTTTTTTCTCATTCCAGGTTGTGTATAATCATTTCTAGCGGCTTTCAACTCAATATGCGTTGATCCGGCCGGTGCAGGCATGTTGGAAATTTGGGATTTTTCTCATATTTTCGTGTCCCTGATCCTATTGGGGGGGGGGGGGGGGGGTAGGATCGAGTACCTAATCTTCTCGGATAAGGAAGAAAAAATTCGGAGGGCCCGTGTGCAAGTTGCGCACCTTAAAGATACCTTGGCAGTTGGAAATCGAAAAGAGCAGGCCGAACAGGCCGCTGCCCGGGCAAAATTAAATAAAAATTCATCCCCACCATTCCCTCCCCTCCTCCCTCACCCCCCCCCCCCCAAAAAAAAAACACCCCTCCGACCGGCGATGCATTGTGGCGACGACGTGCCTGCTCCAGTTGTAACTGGGCTGCAATGGCACAAAGGCAAAATTTCCCAAATGGGATTAAAGAGTTACACAAATACCACAATATAAATATAATGTTACTCAGGTCATGTATAACAGTTAATTTACACAAAGTTGACTAACGCGGGTTGCCCATCGGTGTGGCTGGGACGAATTGAAACTAAATTGTTTTAGGAGAGAATAAAAAAACAACACACAAATGGATGTAAGGGGAAGCAGGTCTTAACTGACTCTTTCTACATTTGACTGTGATTCTCCGAGTTTTAGCCACAGTTAAGTAGTCCTAACATTGATTTATACATATATATATATTTATAAGAAAAAGATGTTTCCAGAAGTACAGGAATCTTGACAAGCAAGCCATGGAAACACACGCCAAAGCATTCTACCACCCACTGCTAGCATTTCCTCTTTATCCACTATGACCACGCTGAATTTGTCCGTCCACGTGTTTTCCAAAGATCAGAAGTTGGTCAGGTTTTTTGTTGCCGTTTGTTTTCTTCATTTCAGTGTCAATTTATTAAAATGTAATTATCATACCTATGTCTTTCGTAGGTTTCCGTTGTACAAGGGCGGCACAATACAAGTACACACACATGTATTACGGGGTACATGTATTCATATTATTAATCCAGGATTTTTTGGTTTGACTTGTTTCGTTGAGGAGTGAATGTCTATTTTCAGGACAACGAGGCTATGTAAAGTATATCAATTATCCCATATCCGAAACGGATAACAAGGATTGGGCTCCCATGTCTGGCTGTCGACAAGACATTACCGTACTACATGTAATTGTAACGAGTGGCATAACATTGAACAGACCGCCAGAAATTAGGTTGCCATCTGCCACGGGCGTGATTCGAACCAAGCATGGAACTCTCGCACTTGGTCGAGCGCTCTGAACACTTGGCCACCTCTTCCGCGAAGTTTGCCACACAAGTTACATGTATATCGTATGATGTTCAGCTAAGTTTACAAGCCATGTTATTGTTAAGTGGAAAGAGACGATGTGTTCCGTCGGGCGACGACGGCTCAGCCCATCACCAAGCTGCCATCCGAGCCGAAAGTTGGGTCATGACAATGTATGCTAATGCGAGAGTGGTGAGCACCAACGGATTCAGCCACGTGTTTGAAACGACCACACTGTGCCAGTATTACATTCCTTTCTTGAATGTAATTGCTAAGTTCCATTGTCCAAACACTAACTATCCCAGTAACGGCAGGACAACGCACGGAGGGGAGGGGACAGTCTACAGATGGTGTGTCAAAAAGACTCTGGTACGCCATAATTATATTATATCTACGAGATAGATGGATCGGCATACTACAGTATCAGATTCAGAATACTATACTAGCGGACAATCGGGCGAAAGACTAAGTAGGTGTACGGATATGGAAAAGCAAACGTTGAAAAAGATCAGATAGACAGACGGTGAGACAGTCAACCAGACCATGGTAATAAAAAAAAAAACAACGCACATATCACATTTCTCATCAGACTTATTAGTCAGTATCACAGCCTTTGTGAACTCTTCAGATTAACATGAACGTGCGTATTACACTGTTGCAGTAAAGCAGGTGCAGTGGCCTGGGAGTTACATTTGATTTCAAATCTTTTTTCACTTAGAAATGATCAACTCTTTCAAATTTTTTCTGGTCTCTGATACGTTCCAAACTGAGACTTCCATACAAAATGAATACAAGAAAAGTCACGGATAAAAATGTTTCTTGTATTGTGTTCCCATTTCAAATTATATAAAATATAAGACTGAACATGCCAACGTTCCAGTTAAACACATACAATAAAACAGAAATTATGACAACCTTATTTCCCACAGTCTGAATGTTCCTGTTTTTCTATTGGCCACCATATTATGCCCGCTCACTGCAAGTTAAACTTTCACAAGGATGAAAGAGAGCATACAACAATGCATACTTTCCCTTTACATCATTTTTCATCAATCTTGTCTAAATATAGTCCCTTATACATATTGCCTAGGACTTTGCAGTACATGTATTAAACTCACATCCTTCATGCAACTCAAACAAAAGTAGAAATACCAGAATCAGTCATTAGTATGATTATGCATGACCAAAGATTGTTCTAATACATATACATGAACATGTACATACATGTACTAATTTATGTTGTTATTTAGGTAAACATCACCCATTGGTGGGGCACATGCTGTAGCAAGTTCCCTGAAAATTGTCTACAGGTGGTGCGTGAAGGGAAAGTTTTATTACTGCTGCTCAGACAATGCTATGACAATTTTATAAAAATACAACAACAAATCTTTCATTCATCATTAACCTATCTGAATAGTATCTCATTCAGAACTGTCTGGCACTGGTCCAGCAGTAAAAGGTCTGCCATTCCGAGAACGGAAGACTCCATTCACACCAATCACAACTTGACAATTCATGTTTACAGAGAGACAAGGGTCACAAGATCAGTATGCTAATTAACCCATTCAAGAACAGCCTAGAAATGTTCAAAAAATGTAATAACTTGTGATAATTTAGGAATTATAATATAAACCATCAAGACCTAAATATTCCTTCAAATTTCACAAAACTAAAACGCCCAGACTTGAATGTTCCTCTAAATTTCACAAAGCAAAACATCAAGACTTGAACATTCCTTTAAATTTTTCTGCAAGTTCTCTGTCCTGCCTTTTGATACCTGCTTTACACAAGTCAATGTACTTCTTGATGCTGAGATCTGAGGAAAGACAAAAAGTAAATCTTTATCAGTCACAAATATTTTCATGGCAAAATCTAACTAATTATTTAAAATGACACCTCTACTGATCAATGAACAGACATATATTAAATCTTTCCACTTATTTAATTACATTTTCTTCATAAAGTGTCACAATGAGGACTTTAGAACACAGAATGGTTGGCATGCTTGCCTCTATCTTGTATTCTAATTTAAAGAGAAAATGACCACAAAGACGGAATGAAGGAATCACCCGAGCAGAAAAAAAAAGAGAGGGTTGAGATAAAGCTGAAGATAGCAAAGGTTTAGTGTGCCTGCTTACTAGGCTGATACTTCAGCAACATGGCTTCATTCCAAATTCAAAAAGGATACAGGTATCCCAAACTGGACCGCTAAAGGGGTGAAATCCCGTTTTGGCATAATTTTAGGTCAACATTACAAGGCTATTACTGCTGTGTATTTATGTGAAACGCCATGGATCCTACATTAAAATAAAGTTCAATCCTTCTTCTGACAAAATATACTTCCTTTTGCATTGTTTAATGTGTTTAGCTGTGTGTTTTTGTAGCTTGAACAGGACATAGTCTTGCCGTTTTTGCTCTGAGCTGTGCGTACCGAATAGACACCCTCATAACAAAGGGTCACGGCGGGTCAGTATCATGTAACACACGTTTTTGAAAATAACTCACATAGAAAGCCAGATAAATGAGGTTTAATTCAATGTATTTTTCCTAGTGTTTTAAGTTGAAATTCTTTTGAAAATCATTTGTTGAAAAGTTTGTAGACCGAGAAACTAGCGGAAACTTTTATTGATCAGGAGCAAAATAATACGCAAATAACCCTCAGCCTTTGCATTATATGGGATGCCAAAATGAGACATGGGGCCTATTTGGGATCGAAGCGCCGACTGTTTTTAGAGACCCACCCGATGATTTCGTCACATTTATCCAACACTCAGTGCTAAGTCAATGGCGACACGGCTGACCTCCTTTTCAATTAAAAAAAAACAAAAACATAATTTTTGTCTCCCCTGTAAGAGTTCAAAAAAAAATGACGTCGGATGACGTTTGCTGACTAAAAAATGTAAAATGAGATGCTTGTGTTTTGTTTTGTACCCCTCGAAAAAAATTAAGCATAATGTACACCCTCTTTACTTGGATACTGAGAATTTTTAATGCCGTGGCTCAATAAAACCGTCATTTTATGGGAGGTCCAAGTTGGCTTCGCGGCTGATGACACAATGACCACAAATTTTAGAAAATTCAAAATGACACAACTTTCTTAAATATGGAGATACAGAGACAAATTTGGTATCAAAATTCTTAGAATACTGAGATCTATCCATTTGAAGAAAAACTTATTGATATAGCCACTTTCCAAAATCAGTTTGGGGTACCTAATGTAATTGTAATGTCAAGATCCCAAACAGACTGAGACCAACAGTTATGTAATTATATAATACATGTTTCTTTACTACTGTGTTATATTAGCACATCAGCCAGACATTTAAATTTGCTTTTCTCTTCAGGTAAATTTGGGATCATACAAATTGTTTACTATAAATATAACTTATTCCCCTCTACATTTATTAAACAACAGACCAGAGGATGCTTCTGATTTCCTATGATGATTCACAGTGAGTTGACATTGGCAATGCTGTTAAGTGAAAAATTGCTTAGAATTTGACTTTCAGAACACTCAGCCACACATTTAAAAAAAACAGAAGAAATTATTATACCCTACAGCAGAGTGTTCCCTATACTTTCTTTGGAATGATAGAGCAAAAAAGAAAAATGTTCCATATTGCAATCTTTCTTCGTAAGTTTGTGTGATGTCAGTCATTAATTTTGCAAGAAGACAAATCATTCACTGGAGCACTTGCAAATCATTGTTCAAGTTTTCTAAATTTAATCTAAGTTGTGTCAAGTTATTCTTTGAAAGAAACATGATTTATTTGTCACTGATTCAAAGGAATGTTCATTATCAAACTGTGAGGTAGAGTGAAAGGATTTTATCACATTTTATTTGCAATTATTAGAACGTATTCTGTTCACACAATGTTCCTTGTGAGTGAGCTTGTCACAAAAAGAACACATGCAAAATATTTGCCAATAAAATGCAATGATCTCAAATTAAGGCATCACATTGAGCTCATAGTCATAGCATATTTACCAATAATATACAGTTTAATGAGTCTGAGTATGAATTTGATAACTGTGATAGATAAACTGAAGAGCATTTTTCCAGAACTGGGTAAGTCACATTTTGCATGAGTTATGGCCCCTTTCAGATAGTCATTCAAAATTAGTGTAAGACACGGTGTAAGCATTCAGTTAAAACTTGCTTTGTTCCGTCTCTATCGGAAGTTTTAACTGAACACTTTCAAGTTGTAACTGAACACTTACACTGCATGTTACATTAATTTTGAATGACTATCTGAAAGGGGCCATAACTCATGCAAATTTGACTAACCCAGTTTTGGAAAAACACTCTTCAATTAGTGATAGGAAGTCTCTAAACCAAACATTCACATAACACTGTACACCTGTATAATGAAGATGTAGGGAATTAATCATGATCTTTCATAAATATCTCTCTTGATAATGGTTGCTATATAATAATATAATAATAATAGTTCGTCCATCAGGTATGATGATGACCTTAACAACACCAGAGGAATAAAGAACAGAAATTGTTGAGAATTTCAACACATGGACAATAAAGAGAACTAAAGGACACAGAGGACAGAATGGAAAGACTGTTCTTTCATGACTTATGGCTTCTCATGTGACTGATAAGTCCTATTTTTGCCCTGCAGACCCTTCCGCATAAATGACAAGAGTGCTCCGTTGGTTCAGTACCACTGGGCCTTTTCTTGCGCCGTTCTCTTTTTTTGATAGCCTGCTGGACTCTGTCAGCTTCCCATGCTTTGCTGCCTCTGGTAAGGGCCGCCCTCCAATTTGCACGATCAAGCGAGAGCTTTTCCCACTCACTCACATCAATGGCAAAGGCCTTCAGTGATTGCTTGAGAGTGTCTTTGTAACGTCTCTTTGGGGCCCCAACATTCCTCGTTCCATTGGAGAGCTCAGAGAAGAAGATTTGCTTAGGGAGTCTGGAGTCGGGCATTCTGACAACATGTCCTGCCCAACGTAGCTGAATTTTTTTCAGGTGGCAGAAGATGCTCAATTCCTTGGCACGATTGAGGACCTCAGTGTCTGGAATTTTATCCTGCCATTTGATCCTTAGGATCTTTCTAAGGCAGGCCAGATGAAAGTGATTTAGCTTTCTGGCATGCGATTGGTACACTGTCCAGGTTTCAGCCCCATAGAGTAGGGTGGGAAGGACCACAGCATTGTACACTTTCAGCTTAGTGTCTGTGCGAATGCCGGCGACATCCCATACTCTCTTTCGAAGCCTGCCAAATGCAGAGCTGGCTTTGCTGATTCTTGAGAGAATTTCAGTATCAACACAAGCCGCGGAAGACAGTGTACTGCCAAGATAGGTGAAGTTCTCCGACACCTTCAGAAGACTGTCATGGACTTTGATATTTGGGGTCACAGGATACTTGTCGTCTGGAGTAGGCTGATGGAGCACTTCCGTCTTCTTTGTGCTTATTGTGAGGCCAAAGTTGTCACAGGCACTAGAGAACTTATCAACACAGTTTTACATGCTATCCTCATCGTGTGCCAGAAGTGCACAATCATCAGCAAATAGTAGGTCACAGACTTGAGTACTTTTGGTTTTGGTTTTTGCCTGAAGTCTCCTGAGGTTGAATAGACTGCCATCAGTTCGGTACTTGATGCTTACCCCTTGGGGAGGAGAGCTAAAGGCTTCTTGTAGCATTGCAGAGAACATGATGCTGAACAGAGTTGGGGCTAAGACACAACCCTGTTTTACCCCATTTGTGACAGCAAAGGGCTCTGAAACACTGCCGTTGCTTTTGACTGCAGCTTGCATGCCATCATGAAACTGGCGCACTATTATATACACAGCTTTTGCTGTGGAAGAGGGGTCACTGCAGTGAGCTTGAATGAGACTATTTTTTTCTCTTTGATGAGCACTTTGATTTCATTATCATTATCATTGAACCAGTCCTGGTGCTTGCGGACAGGAAAACCAACAGTGCTGCTGGCGCAAGAGTGTACAGTCGTATTTAGGTCAGTCCAGCTCTGTTCAATGTTCTCAGGGTCAAAAGTCACGCAATCCAATTTTGAGGAGAGTTCTGATGAGAGCTCGCTCTGTTTCTCAGCTGAGCAGAGTTTTGAAACATTTAGGCGTTTAGGTGGCGCTTTCCCTTGAGGGCGTCTATTGCGCCTCAATGTTAGTCTGAGCTTGCAAACAATGAGTCTGTGGTCAGTTCCACACTCGGCACCACACATCGCCTTTGTTACAAGGACATCCTTTCTGTCAGTCTTCCTCACAATGACATAGTCTATGAGATGCCAATGCTTTGAGCGGAAATGCATCCATGACGTTCTGTTTCTCACGGGGAGACTAAAATTTGTGTTGGTAATGAACAGGCCAAATTCAGCGCACAAAGTAAGTAAGCGCAACCCATTGTTATTGCATGAACCAACTCCATGAGGGCCCAAAACATTTGGCCACGCTGAGATTTCGGAGCCAACCCTAGCATTGAAGTCCCCCAAGAGAATCAGCTTATCAGCTGCCGGGACAGAGCATATGACAGATTCTAGATCAGAATAGAACTTGTCTTTGGCTTCATCTGGGTTTGTCATGGTGGGCGCATATGCGCTAATGAGGGTGGCTGACTGGCTTTTCCCAACTGGGATCCTGAGTGTCATTAGCCTGTCATTTATTTCAATTGGCATGGACTGCAAGTTTCTGACAAGGTCATTTTTAATTGCAAACCCAACACCATGCTGTCTCGGTTCGACTGCACCCTTGCCTTTCCAGAAGAAGGTGTATCCACCACTGAGCTCTTTGAGTTGGCAACTATCAGGGAGTCTGGTCTCACTGAGTGCCACTATGTCCAGGTTGTACCTGCTGAGCTCAATGGCAATAAGTGCAGTGCGTCTTTCCGGGTTGTTTGAGTTGTCCTGTAGTGTGCGTATATTCCAGGCTCCTAGCCTGAGTAAGCTGAATTTCTTTTTGTTTCGACCGCAAAAAGGGATCCCCACTGGTCGCGGTATACCAGTCAGGGTGATGTGAAGTGGGCTTTCTTTAGGGCACCTTTTCTAGCCCCTTCCTCAGTTGAGGTGAGCAGTGCTATCCTTAAATAAGGCTGCTCAGCTACTGTGGGTGCTGCCTCCCCACGCCTCCACTTCAATCGACGATGAAGCGACCATAGCCCACAGCCACCAACGTGTAGGTCTGTGCTAACAGCTTCCAGACTATCCAAACCTGCTGTCACCGCACTCGCCCATCGCCGTTGGAATTTTGAGAGGAAAGAAGACGAGACAAAGATGAAAGAAGACGAGGTGAGTGTTAAGACTGGCGCAAAGAATTTGTTTTTAGTGAGAAAGAGCTGCGCAAACATCAGACTCACTCTCTCGCCTGGACACAACTTATCCAAGTGGCAAGACAGGGTCAAGACGACTGGAAATGTATCCAGGTGCAGGAGGATGCCAGAGGGACAGCCTCGCAGTCCCAACTGACTAGGGTGAAAGACCCAAACCAAAGAACACCAATACTGGTGGATGCTCTGTGTCACGATATCCAGGCCAGAGTGACGGTATATTGCCATCTGCCCTATCAATCAACCACTGGCCTGCTGCCGCCAGCTTCGAAGCTGCGTCCGGGAAGTTTGCTCAATTCTTCGTCTGTGATTTAGGCAAACAAGCCTATGACCACACCGCTACCGGGGGCCAATATGAAGGACTCAAGTACTGAGGGTCACATTGTGCCCTAGCATGTGGCCGTTGGGTTAGATGAAACCTCCTCCGCCCTGGCCGTTTGCACCGACAGGTGCACGCCCACTGATACCATGCTAGCGTACCAGTTCATGAAACAGGTTGTACTGGATTACATGTTACCAGTAGCAGATTTTTCTGACCTGACCTATATACATGTGTATTATAAATCAATATAAAATGAAAAGTAAAGTAAACTGACAATAAAAGCAGTTTAGACTAGAGCTTAAAAACCGTGAAAAGGACAGAGTGGCCTTTATCATGCCCAGGCGCCGCTGAACCTAAACTCACATTACTAGCACTTAATGATGAATCACAAACCTGGTGGGGCTTTTTCTAAAGTGCTGAGTGCACCCTCATAGTCCCCAAGTGCATACAGTGATGTTCCTTTTCTAAATAAAGCTTTGACATTATGTGGCGATGCTTCTAATGCACTGTTGCAATGCTCGATGATGCGCTCATACTTGGGCTGTGGTTCTTTCAACATGCATGCTGCAAAACATAGTTTTCATCAATAATATGTGGTAGTTAACACAGTAGCATCTGGCTTACCTTTCTCATAAACAATCGCAATTTGCAAAAAAGGTCTTCTTGGTACTTTTACTGTTACAATGTTGCAATAATGCCATACATGCATATGATCCACCTTCAATACATCAATTTTAAGACATTACATGATGTGCGTCCACAGCTGAGTGACAGTGTTAAGATTAAGTCCTTGAAATTACATGTATGTAAAGTCTGCAATTCATAAAAATTCATTTTCACTATTGTTTTCACAAGCAAGTCCAAATTTAAGATTAAATTTTCGTCATCATTAAAACAATGAACTAAACTTATATACATAAATTCAACTTGTTGTGAATAGAGTAAGGTACAATAAAACTGAAAACGATTAATTCAGTTTACATAGGAAGGAGAATTAGAGTAAGTTGTGTCGTATTTTCAGAATCCAATCTGATTAGGAGCAGGTAGGACACAATTTATGTAATTATACAATAGATATTATATAAAAAATACATTATATTTATATATGTGTTTATGTCCCATTTCCTGAAGAATGCCCATCCAAATATAAAATGTGGAAAACAGACATGGAGATGTCAAATTTTTATTTCTGAAAAAAAAATTTTGCTCTTGAACAGTTTCAGCATTTTTCAATTATAGTTTTTGCTCTGTAAATTAGACTCTAGAGTAACTCACATTAAACAACAAAATATAAAAGTAAAATTGGGCTTAATTCATGATCACATGAAAGTTTATTTTATCCTCTTTGTAATGATGTACACAATCCATAGGTCTGGGTACTTGATGAAACATGTTATGACTTGTAATGGTTACTCCAAACTGGTGTATTTCCACCTGATTGGGCGGATAAATAAAGTTGCTGTACAGTGTATACATGCTTATATAGTTTTATTTTGCATAAAAAATGAAAATATTTGGGCTTATTTGGCATCATGTGGAAGTGAAGACTCAGCTTATTCACTCTGTAATGATGCTCACAATTTTCTACTAGGGTGTGCAGCTGCCATGATGCCCACTGACGATGAAGCAAAGCATCCTCTTTTCAGAGGTGCACACAGCCATCAATCATAACAATGACATGATCCTATGTGTTTTTTACTCCATTATAAAACAAAAACAAAGCTGAAAATAAATTAGCCCTCTTAGTTAAAGGAGCAAAGAACAAATTTTCATAGGATGTGTTTTTTATAAAACGCACATAATTTTTGTACAATGCCCTTGGATAAACTTCACAACATGTCTACAGCAACTTTTTCAGCCCAGTCAGGCAAAATTTACATATAAGTCAGTTTCAAGTATCTACAGCAAGTCATTGCATGCTCCATAATGTAATAAATTATTCAGATTTGATGCCTCAAAAGTATTTATTTCTTGCTGTTGTCCAAAATGGTCTGATACCCCAAAGACTGAAATTTAATGGTTACAACATAATCCGTAAATTTATGGTGTAGCAACGGAATCCAGTACCCAATTATATTATATAAATTCACTTTAAAAAAAAACACTTGCCATAAATGCAATGTAAAGGAATGAGTTCCGTATCTCTGAACCACGCAGTAAAGATTATATCCTGTTCCCCATCCTAAAACTACCCACCCTGCCTCTATCCCTAACCCTAAATCTAATCTTCTTTCAGCTAAGCCTATCCTTCCAAATCTAGATATAGGCAAATAGAAAACAAAAAGAAAATCTATATAAAGAACAGTAATACTTCAAAATGGTTCAAACATACGGAACTCTTTCCAGTGCAAACTTGTGCAAAAGTTAAAGATGAATATGAATTTAAATAAACCATTTGCAGGCTACTTGTGGGCTTGATCTAAATCCATGTCTATGTCTTTTTCCTGTTTTTCTATCTTTCACGGTACCTGCCAGGTTGTTGTAACAATCACACGTCAATATTCTTGATTCATCCATCATGTCTGGTGTCATTTTGGGCATGGTACTCTGATATGTATCGCCTCCACTTGCTGCTATCATTCCCCCAAGTACATCTGGGCAGTTGGTACTCAGCCCCTTCAAATAAAGAATAGCTCTGTGGTAACTACCGGCGGCCTTCATAAACTTCCCTTCCTTGTGATAGGCATTTCCTTTCTCTTTGTATTCACGTGCTTTAGAAAGTTTGTCTGCATCTGATAATTTCGACTGCACGTCCATATTAGACAAGCCAAGTCAGTTCCATAAAAAGTGGAAATGTCACACAAGATTTTCACTTCCTTTCTTATGGCTGCACAAGGTATTTCAGTGTGTGGAGAAAACGAAAGTTGAAGAACTTGGAATTTCTCCGATTCGGAAGAGTCTAAAGAGGAAGTAAAGTATTACGATTTTTATCCTTAAAGAGTAGAACTTTAAAGATGCCTTTTTGTAGGGAACCACGATGAAATTGCCACATCTAATAATAATATAAGTCGTAGTCATACCCGAAACAGATAAAGATATCGCATATCACACATATTTTTGCAGGGATTTCAAAATATTTCCATTAATAATTATTTATAATAACATTCAATTCTTCCCATCTCTCCTGAAGTTACTAGATCTATAGAAATGATTGATTTCACTAACTGGGACCTGACACTACTTCCTTTTAATAAACAAGATGGCGGAAGCAATGCGAGCAACCGTGGCCTCCCTGCTAAAGGGAATCGACAGGTGAAAGAAATTGTCTTATTCCTCTTAATCTTTGTATTTTTTGTGACTCGTCTATTACAAACTCAAAAGACACAGTAGCCCTGTGTCGTTTTGGAACCATAATGTAGCATTAATAGACCTACGGGCGCATTCCACTTCACAACACAGATCTAGAGATATCTAATCTAGATCTAGATCTAGCAATAGCATCATTTAGTCAAATTTAAACAGTCTAGCTCTAGATCTATGGTCAGTGCACTAGGTGCGGTCACGAGCCAAGAAATGGTAAATGGCCAGAAGTAAACAAAGTCTAGCGAGCTTCTGACTGGCTCAATTTAACCACTGAACTTTGGGCTTGTCAATGTCAGTGAACACTTAAAATTCTCTCTCAGTAGTCTCAGTTAATCTGTGCTGGTCAGAACACTTTTCATGGGTAAGCATCAATTGCATGTCTGTGCGGTCACCTGCTGGTGGTGCAGTCACAAGACAGTTGCTGGTCGTGCAGTCACCTGCATGTAAGTGCCATCAGTGCATGCTCTTTGTGCGATCAATATCAAAATAGACCTAGATCTGATAATCAACCTTCCCATCCTCTTCTTTTCCAATTCCCTGACTTCCCACTTTTTCTTGCCCTCATGCTGAATTTACTAGATCTAGACTTATTCTTTGATCAAGTTGCAAAATGCCTTGAAATATACTAGATCTATATATAGATCTAGCCTAGACTATGTATTTAGATTTTACCGTATAATATTATTCTTTGTGAATAAATTCAGTTGTTTACTATTAGCTGGTGTGCTGTGGCTCTTTTTTTAAACTCTTTTTTATAATGTAATCATATTAAGGGAGGTCTTCCGCCCGTCCGCGCCATAATTTTTATCGCTATTAACTTAAGTAAAGCTTACGGTTACACATTGTCACTGTTATCAATTTAAACTCATAACACATGGGATAGTCAGATGGACCTGGGGGCGTGAGGGTCTAGTCAGTTTGTATCAATGTGCGGTAGTCAGATTGACTGATCAGGCGAAAAGGGGCTGGGGTAGTTGTGTTTTCTTGACTGGCGCGGACGGGCGGAAGACCTTCCCATATTAATAATATAAGTAATAATGGTGCTAGTGATCCCAGTTGATGCAAACACAACACTGGTGTCACACTGCAATTACCAGTGACTGCACCTCATGCAGGGTGTCAGATGAATGCATGTCAGTGCAGTGTCAGTGTCATGTGATGTGATGTATTGATAAGAATGTCTCAAAACCTGGATAAGTCACAAAAACACTGGTAAATGAAACTGTATGGAAAAACAAATATTGACCGCACCAACATGCTGACCGCACCTAGTGCATTGACTATAGTCTTTTTCTAGAATCTAGTCTAGATCTCGAGCTAGGGTCAATGCATTAGGTGCGGTCACCAGGCAGGAAATTGTTCAATTTAACCAGTGAACTTACTCTTACTCTTAGGGCTTGTCAATGAAAACCTAAATTGGCTAAATAGGCCTACTGTCTTCCAATTATTGTGCTAGTCAGAACACTTTTCATGCGTTAGCATCAACTGCATCGCATGTCTGTGTGGTCACTGTATGTTGGTGCAGTGACAAGTTGTTGGTCCTGCAATCACCTATATATATAGATTTAGGAAGTGTTATCCGTCGATATTGTCGGATAAAATTCCCCCTAGGATTTTTTTTATAAATCCGTCAACATAAATTCTGTATATTTGCGAGTCATCTCCCCTGATTCTAACCCTGTCTCCATCCTCCTCCCTTGTTCAGTACATCCCGACGCGATCAACGTTCGTATTGGGCGAGTGTTGATAACGATATTGAAATTGGAGAGACTTGGAATTTTATTGAATTAATGGATACATGGCATGCGAAGGTTCAGGTCTAATCCGTTGATATGGGTTTCTTGGTTTTGTCATGCTTATTTAGTAAGACTTTCCTCGCACTTGTTCAGGGTTCTCACTAGCGTAGTTGTTAGCATCTCTGCCCGTCAGGCAAGTGGCCGTGGTTCGATTCTCAGCACGGCAGGCTTTTTTTTTCCTTTAATAAGTCTTTTTATTAGGCATCAATCTTTTTTTTTTTTTAATCCAATAACAATAAGGGAAGAAATCCAGTTTTGTTGTTATTTTTGTGTCTACACCTGTCAATCGGGCGACAGCGGTTCGACTCTCAGCCGGGTAGATTTTTTTTTAATTTTTTTTTTAAATCAGTAATAATATAAGTAATAATGGTGTTAGTGATCCCAGTATTTTTTGGTATTTTTTTTTGTAATCCAACAACATTAATAGGAATAAATCCAGTTTGCCTGTGTGTTTGTTGTTGGTTGTTGTTGTTTGTCATTAGTCAACACCATTACCTGCGGATAAACCCGAGCTTTATCCGCTAATACCGTTGGTGGCCCAAGATCTGTCGATAGCGTTGCTGGATAAACCCAAGTATGCGCCGATAATATTGACAGATAAAGCGGGGCAGTATCCGCTGATAATGTTGACTGATAAAGCTGGGCAGTATCCATCGATAATGTTGTCAGATAAGGGCAGCCATAGATTTAACTGCCATCAGTGTTCTGTGCGATCAATATCAAAGTAGATCTGATAAAATCAACCTTCCCAATCTCCTCTTTTCCAATTCTCTGTCGTCCCACTCTTTCTGGAAGGTCTTCCCCCCGTCCGCGCCACTTACCAAAAAGTTAACAAACATAATATGATGAAGGCCTCCCCTAACCAGCAGTTTCGTTCTTTCTTTCTTCTTTCTTTGTCCCATACAAATACTAAACCCAACCTTTTGAACTGATAAGCCCGCTTAAAAGTCCCCTCTTTAGTGTGTTTTCTTGATTGGCGCGTACGGGCGGAGGACCTCCCCTCTTTCTCATCATCATGCTGATATTTTGCCTTATTTTTGTGGGCTGCTCTTCATCACCACACCACGCCACCCACTCCTTTCTGGTACCTTCCCTTTTCTTTGCCTCTGCTAGCTCCTTTCTTTTCCGCTACTCCTGTACCTTCTGTGTTTTCTCTGGTTTCTTTCTTTCCTGCTTTAAAAGAAGGGAGAACTGTTCTCATACAATTTAAGTCACTGGATTTACTGGACCTATTCTTTGATCAAGTTGCAAAATCCCTTGAAATATAGCCTATGTAGGCCTATTTGGATTTTAATTTTTACCACCTCATTATTCTTTGTTTGTCATTAAATTCAGTTGTTTACTATTTATTTTTATTATTAGCTGGTGTGCAGCCCTTTTGAACTCCTGTTTTGAATACATCATGTAATCATATCAATAATAAATAATAATGCTGCTACTGTGCTAGTGATCCCAGTTGATGCACACAGAACAAATTTGTGATTTGATGTCACACTGCAAATACCAGTGACCGCACTTCAGGCTGGGTATCAAATGAGTGCATGTGTCAGTGCAGTCAGCACCATATGCGCATAATCATGCTTATATTATATAATATAATTCCCAGAAAACATATTTTCAATGAAAACCCACCTAAAGCAGAGTGTCCTGAGCATTTCTGTGAGCTTACACCAGACCACTAAATGGAGAAAACTGTAGGGTCACATATTTAGGCAGGCTACCTTTGAACTCAAGATGGAAGTTGTCCCCTTTGGGGACACAAAACTTGTGAAAGTTATGAAAGGCAAAATACAAGCTTAGACAGCAGTCATATGCTATGTGATGTTGTGATGTCATGATTAGAACATCACAAAACATGGATTAGTCACAAAAACACCGGTAAATGAAACTGTATGGAAAAAACAAATAATTATTGCATTGACGTGCTGACTGTACATAGTGCGTTGACGGTAGATCTAAAGTGTAAAAAAAACTAAAATGAAATCTAGATCTAGTCTTTAGGTTTTTCCAAATGTCATCATTGAATTTTTATGTGTGCTCTTTTTTCCAGATACAACCCGGAAAATCTGCAGACATTGGAAAGATATGTGGACATGCAAGCTCAAGAGAACACTTATGATCTGGAGGCAAATCTGGCTGTTCTGAAACTGTACGTTTTCCTGGGACCTTTTTAAAATCCATTTGTGTTTCCTCATTTCAATCCAAAATTGGGTAATAAATATGCTAACGAATGAAAACTGGTGGGTGGACTAAGCATAGATCTATTTATTTCTAGATTCTGGCCTTCCTACTCCTAGGTCCTTTGGACACATTTTTGCCTATATGACTCATTCTCAAAAGGTCGTCATTGTGGTGGTGGCCCTAGAAAATTGGTTTTCTCTCAGCTCAGCTGAAAGCATTTACTTCCACCCATAGTGCAATGCGTAGCAGACAGGTTAAAGAGATAGATTTCATAACTTCAGCTGCCACAAACACCTCAAACTGAAGAAAATGAATTAAAAAGTGAGAATTTGGTACTATTTTTGCCCTATAATTTGTTACATTGCAGGTGGGTTATCCTACATGGTCAAAACATTAAAAAAGTATGAGCTAATAAGTTAAAATTATTGATGTTTAAGATGGGGGGATGTTTAATGTTCAAGATTCAGCTATTTGTTTACATATTGAGTTGAATTATTTTGTCCTAGTGGGGGGTATAAAATTTGATTTGAGACGTCACAGTGTCAGTCATCACAACACCTAGAAAATGATAGATCTAGCGGGAAAACGCTGACGTTTCAGTGAGTGTGAGGTGCACTGGGGCTTTCTTTGATATCTCGGGGTTTATTTTCTCTTAGACTTTCAGTCATGGGATTTTAGCTTCAATGAAATAAAAGCAAACGAAATCAACAGCCTCGTTGTCGGTCATTCTGTGACGTCTCGGGCTGTGACGATATCATCTATTCGCAAATTTTGTTTCGGTGTCATTCAACTTTTTACAGTAACATTTAGTTACTTCCGCCAAGAAACGGAAGTCGGATTTCGAAAGTTCGAGTGGATTGGCGTGGTTCCGAGCATAGAAGTTGTGGGTCATCACTGGTGCTTATGTGGCGTCTCGGTGCAATGTGACGTCTTTGGCCGTTCACGGGCGCCGTTAGCGTCATCAAAGCTGTCTAGGGCGACTTTCTGAGGCCAGAAAGTAAGATTGTCTAACTCGACACTGAACTATGACGCAAATTGCGACAGTTTGCCAATTTTGCAGCTCTATCGATTCGAATGGGTAAGTATGACCAACATTAGACCTATGTCACTGTGACGTCTTCGCCACAATTATTGTATAACTTTAAATCCATTCATTATTTGTGATATATGGCGTGATAGTTTATGCGTGAAATGGGTTTTTAGATAAAATGACAAAGGTTTTTAGCCCAGACACCGAATTATACTTACATGCTAGGCAGGTAACTACCAAGACGTCACACGAATCTATGTGACTGACGGGTAGTCCGTCATTGTGACATCCTAGCTACAATTACCATCAACTTTTAATCTATCTATTATTTGTGATAAACCGAGCTAGATTTAGATGCAGGAAATGGCTTTTTAGAATAAAAAGATGGGGGTTTAAGCCCAGTCAGAGAGTTAGACCTACTGCAAAGCAGATTTCTGCTGAGACGTCACACTCATCCGTGTGACTGCCAATGGCAGGGCTATTGTGATGTCTCAGATTTCTTGCCATTTTAATGCATTGTTTGAATATCAAAGCAGATTTTGGAAACGTGAGTATGGATAACATGGGTGAGAAAGTTCTCAGAAAGGCAGAGATTTCTTTTAGTATGGGAATAAACTTCTTTTTCTTTTACAGTTCAGTTTTTAGTGTGTGTCATAGTAACTTATAAATTTGAATGCATGTTTCTAAAAACTGTTATATTAAAATAAGAAGCAGTGAATTGTATTCATAATAGATAATGCTAAGTTTCTTTTTGTAACTGAGTTATTTTTGGCAGATTTAGCTTTGATTGAGCATGGATTTAAAGAAAGTGCTACAGTATGTGTAACTGCCTTCTTCTTCTTCTTTTTAAAAAAATTATGACAACTGACACTGTCATCATAGTGGCATTTCAGAATCTTGATGTTTTTTTTGCAGGCCTAAGTTTTCAAGAAATTCAACTTTTTAAGTATGGTACATCTTACGTATGATGTATTCTAGTAAGTGGTAATCTCAAGAGACTTATATTGCTAATACTGTACATGTAATTTGTAATGTCAGTTTACAATGGTGATAATTATGTCCCAGCAGACGTATAACAGATTGGAATTTCAGGACCTGCTCACCCCTCACTTCACGCATTTTACCCCCTTTTTCTAAAGTTGAAAATGAAAAAAAAATATTTCAGGAAATGATACTACTGTAGTTAAGTGGCCAGTCAATCGTATGAAAAGACAGAAAATCAAAGTGTAACCTGAAAATTATAAATTTCTTGTTGATTCTTTTATGTTTTAAAATTTATGTTGGATTCTTGGTATGCCCTAGTCATTTCAAAGTCACTGAAATAATGCCATAGTTCTTCTCCAGGTACCTCAAAAAAGTTCCACATCCCTAGATAGAAAGCCACCTCCATTTGACAAGAAAAGCAAGATGATTATGAAAGTGTTCAGCAAGGCTGAAGGCAGATTCTCATGTATACAGAAGACAAACTTCAAGATGATACAAAGAACAATAACAACGGCATCAAATTGATGAACAGAAGGCTCACCAGAAGAAATGAAACTAGGCTTCACACTGCAGCATAATTCAAATACCAAATTTGATAACTGGCACAATTAATTTTGTTAATGTTGAGTCTGATTTTTTAAAAATATTTATTTATTTGGTTTCTATTCAGTTTTCATTCATGAACTGAAACCTTGGATAATAAATATTTTTATAATAATATATTTTAAATTACTGGTGTGAAGATTATTGATCATAGAACCTCTATAAGTACAGGAAGCTATGAAACTGACCAAAAAGAGTGGGGCATTGGATTTATGTTGCTTCACCGTGATACTCAGTCGTATTAGTTTATTACTGGATTATACTGATGTCAATTTTTCAATGTTAGAAGCTTACTTTGTTTATTACTCTTGTTTCAGTTGATACGATGGCTCTTTGTTATTGCATTTGTGCAGTCAGTGCTGTGCATGAATAATAAATCTTTGAGTGTGACAATTTTGTTCATATTTTTTCTTGTCATCACAGAGAAAAAAGTTCTGTCTAGAAAAAGTGGTCAATAAAATGCTTTTAAATCTATCCTGAACTTCCTTTTGCCCATCAGTAACAAACTGAGGCTCTTGTGGCAAAAGTTTTTTAAGCAAAACCTTTACCAAGACAACATAAAAAATGTGTGTCATCGTGACGTCTTGGCACAGGTCATGTCTAAAGCTAGGCCACAACAAATGTATAAGTGTTGTTTCACCTATAGGTATTAGGTCTACTTACACTTGATACAAAACAGTCAGAAGGAAACTGCTCAAGGAAAGTATTGCTATTTAAATGGAAAAATCAGTTGATGGTTGTCAGAGACACATAAATGGGCCTAGATCTGACCTGAACTGAGTGAAAAAACATACATTTTATATTCATAGTACATGAATCATCATCAGAAAGAGACAGGAAGAAGTTATAAGTCAAATGGAGCTATGTGCACGGCAGGAATGGGGGTAATAGTGTGTCTTCAGTGACGTCTTAGACAGGTCACCTTTTGATGTTACATACCCCATATTTCACAAACAACGTTCAAAGTTATCTTTTAAAGTACAAAATGGAGTGCAGTACATCACTACTAAACCTCCCCAAAGAAAAAAACATAAAAATAATGAATTTTAAAAAATAGGTACAATGTAACAAAATGGGCACGACCTTTTGAGAATGAGTCATATATGTTCTTTTTATCATGTTTCTTTTTTTTTTTTTTTAATTTGCAGTGACATTAACTAAATAAACCAGCCAACAGTGTGTTTATGATAGAGTTCCTAGAATCATAGAAACATAGACATAAACACTAAATATCAGTGGAAGAAGTAGGCTATTTGAGGCTGATGCATTCACTCAGCTATGGATTAGTGTTATTTTGGCTTTTGTTTGATGGCTGAGCAACTTCCAATTAATGCTGGAATATCGAAGTTTCATCAACTTGTCACTTACTAAAAAACAGTAGCCTGAAGTATAGGATACAGCCCACATGTGACACATAAAACTCAGAAAAAGTCCAGTTTTGTAAGAAGAGTTGATCTTTAAAATGTGTTGATCTTGATCAAACATTTTCTATCCTCTCTTTACAGATATCAGTTTAACCCCAATATGTATCGCACAGGGACAACAGCTGTCATTCTTTTGAAGGCACTCACTAATTTACCTCACTCTGACTTCATCTTGTGCAAATGTCTCATTGAGACAAGTAGGGTAAGTTGAAATCTTTCAGCAGATTATTGCACAAGTGTCTTGCATCAGGGTGGTGAATCAATGTTATTTGATATCGTACCACTTGCGAACTTTTTAAAGTAAAATTTCAACAAGATTTCTGTGTGTATTCATCCACATTTGCAAGCTGTCTTTATTACTGTTACGTGAGTCTGGGTCAGAGAGCTCTGACCCACGGTAGCAGAAAGCGACGTGGCAAATTATATTGCTATATATAATAAGTATGGGTCAGAGGTGACCCACGATAGTAGATTGCGTTGTGGAACAGTATATCACTATATGGCGAACCTGGGTCAGGTCTGACCCATGATAGTAGCA
This sequence comes from Onchidella celtica, assembly GCA_963931925.1. Lineage (NCBI taxonomy): Eukaryota > Metazoa > Mollusca > Gastropoda > Systellommatophora > Onchidiidae > Onchidella > Onchidella celtica. The sequence continues at coordinate 42,873,626 of OZ007569.1, forward strand.
TGTGTGTAAACCAAAACAGTGGTCAGCTCCATTTTCACTTTTGTCTTCAAATGCCCTGATGACCTTTTAACTCATTACGTGTTAGGAGAATACACCAGGTTTCAGTAATCAGGTCCATTTGGTGGATTAATTACAGAATTAAAACCACCTCTCTGGGTCAGTATCACTCACGATAGTAGATTAGGATTAAACCTGTATGCATAGAGATAGTTTTATGTCTTGGCAAGTGCATGACACACACAATAATTTCCATAGGTTTTGTTGCTGTTTGTGCGTTGTTTTGAATGTCACTATTCTCTCTTTTGTCCATTACATAATTTACAAAACTTGTAGCTGATTCTTTATTATTACTTAAAATTCATCTGAATTTTGCATTTTCTTTACTTGTATTCATCCTTTTCCTTTTCAGTAATGCATGTGAACAGATTAATATATTCTCTGTTATACATTTCCAACTTAACCCATTAAAGGAGTCAGTCAATCCCATTTAACCATAACATTCGAGAGAACCACCTCACACAAATAATTGCCATCCTCATTAGTTAAAGAATTAATTTAAGGAAAAAAATGAAGAAAGTGTTCATGCAGATTTAATCAAACTCACAGGAAAAACAGAAAGAGAAAAATAAACAGTGTTTACTTTGTTCATAAGGTATAGCAACAAGTAAATCCACAGTAAATCCAGAAAGTGCACATTGTCAGTGTCAGGCTGCTGTTCCTCTTCACAACCCCAACCTGATGGATGTCCTCATAGATCAATGGCTTCATTCTGTTAAAGCTAGATAGATCAGCTGACAGGGATGCATTGTTATTCCTACCACTACCATCGTCAGAGATCATATATCCATTTTTGTAAATTCCTCATCATAAACTATTCCATGGCTTCCCTGAACAAACCCAAACGTTTTCCATCACACAAACATGCTGAAGAAGTATCCAGAATTCAGCAGGCTGTTCTAACAATATGAAACTAGCAGCAAAATGCAGCCGAGCAGGAAATTTCATTTATGAGGGGAACTCAGTAAGAGGTAACAGCAAATGTCAGTTTCATGTTTATACCGTTGCTGGTGACGCGGTTATGAAACAGTATTTATGGGCAGCTTTTCATGATATGGGGTTAGGAAAAGGAAAAGAGTTATTTCCTACAGTTATAAAATATACCAGATTGATAATTCTTGTTTTCTTTTATCTTGCATTCCTAGCTAACAGAGGAACCTGTTTCCAAGGTGCTGAAGCTAGCTCATTTTCTAGAGACTGCAAACTTTCAGCATTTCTGGGTAAGAAATCTGTTGTGTGATTTTTGCTAGTTGCTGCTATAGATTGCTGAGTGGCGACGGAAAGGTAGATTGTGGAGTAGAAACTTTGGAGGATTGTGTAATAATCATTCGTACCAATATAAAAGTCGTACTCCCATATATTTGGTTGAACTCTCCATATATAAGCCTATAAAATTGAGATCGCGAAGTATTGCAAACATGTGTCTTAGGAAGTGTTCAGAAGCCATCACAAGTTTTTACTTGATGACATTTTGTGAAGTGTGTGTGATGAATAAACTAAATCAGTAAATGATAAATTAATTAAGTTTGTCTCAAAAATTACCCATTCATTATAATTAGAAGGCTTTCATTTCTCAGGTGGCTTTGATGGATGACCCAAATCTTATTGTTGGCATTGTGGGATTTGAAGATTCAATACGAAAATGTGAGTCCATTTTTTTTTTCTTATCATGTTTATCTCACTGAAATCTTATCTATTATTTCTCATACTGTTTAGGAATACGTTTTTAGGGTATTGCAGTGCAACTCATGTATTACATAGTTTGCATCAGGCTGTTACCCAAACATGAAGATCATGAATCATCCAGCATTACGGCTACTGTAAGGAGTCAGTATTAATTATTACAAATAATGGGCAGGGATTAAGTTCCATTGCCCTTGAAAAAATGTCAGTACAAAGGATGAATGTAACTTATTTCATCATGGTACAAAGTTAGATGTGTTGTGTCAGTATTGTCAGTTCTTATTTCTCTATGAAGTTCAAACAATGTAGAATTATACTAAATTTTTATGAAATTGGTGGCACAATCTATAATACTTTTTGTAGCACATAGTTTGATGTTAAGGAAGGAAATGGCATGACGTTTGCTTGGTGTGCAACTGTATCCTAGTACAAAATAGAGTTAGAGTGTCAGTCTACATGCAGTTTGTGGAAATTGTTTTCAATTGCAGTTCATCCTGAGTGAAATAAACCTTTTTTAGCAATTTTATATTATCATGTCTTCCCGTCAGTTGTTTGCCATGTTGTTGCATCCACGTACCAGAGCATCAGGAAAGACAAACTCCGGCAGTTATTGGGCAATATCTCAGGTTTGTACTTCACACCATGATACTTATGCCAATACTGCATAGCCTCCTTTCACAAGGCCACCCCCTATCTGCCTAAGCTAAGCAAAGGGGCATTACTGTAGGTTTTTTAAATGTTTTCCTTTTAAAAAATAAAATAAAATTTATACTTGAATGTGATTTTTTTTTTAGTTCGTTTCTTGCTCTACATCATTATGACCATTTTCATCCCACATTCCGTTAATCTATATCATTTGAAGTCCTTGCGTCATGCTTTACCGCTGAAATAATTGCAAACTTGCTCAAATATCTCATTTTTGCAAACGCAAACTTTGAAAAATTCTCACAGGAAACAGAAAGCCGATAGAATTTTTTTTTTCATGAGGAAGAAGATCAAAGTATTGTCTATCATGATGTTCAATATGTTACTTCTGGTATTGAGAGGCCTAGCTTCCGAGAAAGCTTGAAAACACTATGTCAAATGCAACAACTCAGAATCTGTGCTGTCTTTGTCCAAACATTGCAGTTGTATGCATTAATTTTAACAGATGCACAGACCAGTCAGTGGATCAGCAAGTATGGCTGGACAGAACAGTTGGATGGCTATGTCTTTATCACCAGTCAAGATGAGAACATCAAGACCAAGAACATTACAGAAAAAATCTCTTTTGACAGTAAGTTTTTTTCTTTTTTTTGAGGGCCATTGCATGGTTTTAGGGGACGTGGATAATCTATTCGCAAAAAGTGCAAGCTTGAGTGAACTCAGTGCAGCAAAATTTTTACAGAGGGAACCCGCATAATCCAAAGTTGATGGGAAATGGATTACATTTTGATTTACCAGAGTTTGATTAAGAACAAATCTGCAGATTTAGATTGGTGAACGAAAGAAGAAGAAGATCTCTGGGCAGAGAAATATCCACTATTATGCTTTTGGCCTATACTATATGTTTGTAATTACATGTACATCCCTTCTCGCGCATACCCCCACATACATACACACACACACACACACAAAAACAAACGCACAGGCACCAGTATGAGATCTTTTGATTATTTTTTCTTTAGAAGTGACCGTACCGCAGCGGTAAAGCAATAAAGCAGCATTGAATGGCTTGGGTCTAGCTCACGGCTGTTAAGAGGCGGTATTCTAGTTGCCGAGCCCAGTCGAGCGGCCTCCCCGCTATTGGTGACCTGACCCGGTCGCGACCTCGTTAACTGGGTCAGCGACCTCGATTCTAGGGGGGGTTTCCCGGAGCCCGTTTAGCGCTTCTGACTCGCTGTTTTTTATCGGTAATCAAAGCAGTCTCACACCCAAATCAGCCCATATGTCATACTTTTGTAAACACATAATAACTTAGCGATATATTGTAAATGTATACAGTGAACCATAGAAATGTATTCAACATCGTAGTAGAGATATAGAGGCACAAAATTATACAATATTTCCTCAAATGAGTACATTGTTCATAAATTTCAGATATGAAATTAGATATGATTGGCCCCATCGAATGAGGTGAAATCATCACACAGCATGAGAAATAGGTTAACTTTCAAAACTCACATGACTGCATTCATGTATAGATATCCAGTGTCGAGTTATTCGAGTTTGACGATCGTTTTCCGTTGGCCTCACTGTCAGTGTCATGTCACGCCTGCACTTAACCAGTCATATGTTATCACAAATTCACAAATAATCAAAAACAATGAATGGGTCTATAAAATTATAAATAATGTCACAGATTAAGATTTTGTCTTCCTTCGTTTCACGGGTGGAGCACATGCTTGGAGTTCTGGGGAGGTTTGTAGATGTTGTGACTGCATGACTAGTTGAAGTTGGTGTTGCTTGTTTTTGATGGCTGCTGCCCGTCTTTCTAACTTGGCCACAGAAGCGTGAATGAGCCCGCCCCCTTGCTCACCATGCAGTGCCATACCAAACCCGTATTTCTGTATCCAGGGAAGGCAGTGCTTCTCTAGAATATGTTGCTTAGGTATGATTTTATTGGGGAAAGAACATCTGAATAATTCCATGTACCTAGTAATCCAAGTTTGAATGTGTGGAATGTTGTTAGGTGGCACAGGTTTTCCATGTGATATTAATGTGTGAACTTTGGCGTATGCTTCATTTATTTCATTAAATTTGTCCCGCAACAGGAACGCCATGGTCAGTATGCTCTGGTTGTGTGTGTTTTCCTGTGTTTTCTTGATAATGAACAAAGTAATGTCTTTATAAACTTTGGCAGTGATGTATTTGTGGCAGTGGTTTCCGATGAATGAACGGCTATGGTATGACTGAGGTGTAATGTTGTGTTTGTCAAGAATGTTGTCTAGTTGTGAGCAGATGGGCCCTGACCTAGGGCTGAGGGGCTCGAAATCAAGGTTGAGTAACTCTTCTTCTGCATCTGAGAGCTTCTCCTGAAAACGGCTTCTCTCTTCTTCATCATTAGTCAGAGTCACACAACCTTGCAGGAACCGAATTCTTTCTTCGAGTCCCTCAGCCTTTGGCCAGTTGCTTCCATAGGATTTTACTGACGCAGACACACCTTTGCATTCATCTTCTGCTTGTAAGCCCAACTGCACATCGATTTCATGTGCAGCCTCTTCAAGCAGGCGATGGTGTTTCAGCACAATACCTAACAAAATATGAAGATATGGCGGAGCAGCATGGCTTGGATCTACATCTAGCATTGGGAGGTGGAGACTATTGTGAAAACGGCGCACATGTTTCTTCAGCCCTAAGCCGACCTCTTTGAAACGTTTGTAGTCGTGTTTGATGGTGGCCAAAGAGTGGGCTGGAGAGTCATGTGTTTGTAATTTCATCATGTAGGACTTTGGCGCCAGGCACCACAGACATGGGTATGTGCCTTGTGCACCAGAGAGTCCATATATTTTAGCAAGAAAGTCATAATCGCCAAAAAGGAATAAAACTATTTTCTTGCCCTGCCATACTAGTGCTGAAAGCTCTGCAAGTTGAGGTTGTAAAACAGACATACATGTTTCAAGGTTTTCATAGCTGTCTTTGATTTTTGCCATTGCAACTAGAAATGTGTTGTGTTTTGAATTGGCTTTTTGTGTGTTAGCTATTTGAAGAGTAAATTTTAAACTATCTTTGCCGTGGTCCCCCCCAAACTTAACCCAAATTTCATCCTGTGGAATGGTGAAGTCGTGCCACGTGAGTGTCTCATTTTGTTTCTGTTTGTCTAAGATGTTGACTACAAAATCTGATAGATTTGAAACCCTCCCGAATGCTGCGCGGTGTGTCTGTCCATCGGCGTCAATAAAATCCTCCATCTCTGTGACAATGTCAGCTGCCAGATCTTCCATGGCTTTCCGTTGTTCTTGCTCATTTGGCAACATGAGGCCAGCTTCTTTAAGATACCGTCTTTGTTGACGTAAATGGCTCCATGTTAGATCTGTAGCTTCCTTCATTGCCATCACAGACTGGCTGCTCATTTGTGGTTTTAATTTAATGCCTGCCTCCTCACAAATATTCTTTCGTGTCGCTGTTTTGACCTGTCTAAGTTCTGATGCATGTTGTGTGGTAATACTGTCTTATGATGCGCCTGCTATGCTAGTCCTAATGGTAGGAAGCAAATGTGTGCGTTTTCTTTTGGTGGTTTCTTTGGCTAGAGATGTTTCTTTATTTGTTTTTGTTAGTTTGGCTAATAGTATAGGTTGGCCTCCTGTCTTGCATTTGAAAATGTTTGTTTCTGAATTATTCAATCGTCTCCTAACAAAATGTGTGTGAAGTTTATGTTCTTCTTGTGTAAGTGGCCGTGTTGGGGACAATTCGAATGACTGGGAAAATAACTTGTCGTGTTTAAATGCCGGTGAGGTGTTGCTGTCTACCATAACCTTTGTAGGTTTGTGTGGCGTTGATGTAGCAATAGGGGGGCCGCTCAACTCTGCCTCATTAAGGCCACTGCTAGATGACGGTGTGTTTTCTGTTAGCGTTGTGTCCTCGCATGTTGTACTACAGGTCATTGATAGGTTGGATGTGTCATGTAATGTAGCTGATGTGGCTTCCGTTATGTCACGATGGATTGCGTCTTGTATTGTACATGCAATCGTTTGTGTTGGTGCTGTCTCCTCAAATGTTGAATTTTGTGTTATCGGCGAAGGGATTATATCCTCTAATGTCGAAGTTGAACATGCTGCTGCTGCTGTGGAAATTATTGTTTGGTCTCTGTCTTGATGTGGTGTGGAGTCATTTGAAACATGTCTACTCCCCAAACTAGTCTTTAAATACTGTGCACATAATACACAATCTGCGGCCCTCGTGTGTGGCTGAAATTCAGTCCATAAATGTGAACTTCCTTGGGCCAACTTCCTGGCGTTAACAATACTACCTTTGAAGGCATGGCGTTTGATGTTTCCTATCACGGCCACACACGAATAACAAATAGTTGAGGAGTGAATATGATTCAAGTCGCCGGTGATGGATACACCAAAAGCAAGCAAAATGTCATTCTCAAAGTCCTTGCATTTCTTTGCTTTCCGCCTTTGCCGTTTTTGCTGTTTGGTAAGTGTCCTCCCACCACATGTTCGACACAGTTCGTGGAGGCGCTCAACGTGGATATGTTCTTCATGGTGCTCCATTTTGCAATATTTTTCACACAAGCTGCTAATAACAGGCGGCAAACAAACAAAAAATGGCACAGAAGCACCTCGATTGAGTCGCACAACTTTTTCAAAAATCGTAAACAAATCACACAGAACCTATACATACACCAAACTTGCACGGGTTAGAGGTTAGCCTTTACACTTTCGAAATATTGATTTTATATGGAAATCAAAGGCGGCCCGTGCAAAATATTGACGATTAAAGAGAACTAGTGTTGAAAATCAAATTCCAAAATCTAAAAAACACACACTGGAAATATCAGCCGATAAAATCAACAATCTTGAAAAGTAAGCAGCAAAAGTTATATCGTCCTGTTGGTACAATCCTGACGTTTAAAATGAGATCTCGCATGGTGCTGTAGCATTATTAGATCGGAAGATATCGCGCTGCAAAGGTATGCGAAAATTGGTGGAATCGTATTACACAGGCTTGACCAGGGATGGCATGCCGTCACGGATGTGCACACGGCTGACAGGTGATTTATGACCGCATCGCGGGAGGTCGGCGGGGGATTCCGATCGGCAACTAGAATACCGCTTTCCAAGCGATTTAAACAGCCGTGAGCTGTAGTGGGCAGCAAACTCTGTTGCCTCTTGCCTGCCTTTATCTTGGCGGCATGTACTGTGTGTGACCTCATCAATCAATAAAGACATTCTCCCATGTATGATGTTCAAATGCAAGACCGTAGGCCTACTGCATTATTCCATCTTGCTATCAGTGGAGTGAAATTACCATTATTCAGTATAACAATGCCGTATTCGTCCCCCCTCCCCATCGAGTGTAGTGTGGTGAATGTGTAAACACTACAGCGAGGTATTTGCAGTTTGTGCTAAAAGCCTTGTGTAGGTGAAGTCTTTGTTCCTTGTACCTGTTATGGTTACGTCAGCAATCGCTAAATGTACTGGTCATAATGCAAGCACCATCTTGCGTACACGTGTTGTTGGATGATACCACTGGTTATCAGGGCAGAATCACGCTGCGTGCAGTGCTCCCACCTGTACCCCTGCCTCTCTCCACGGCATGTTTTTCACTTGGTCAAACAGACACTTAGGAGGGAGGCTCTACAACTTACCCATTGCATCATTTTTAGCAACTCTACCTCCCCCTTGACCGCTGCAAAGAGTAAAGACCTGTGTCGGTGTTTGTGGAAATTGGTTTTTACGGGGTTGGAAATCAGAAGCTACACTGAGGATGAGCGCGCTCGATTTCTCAGAATTTGGTCAAGTCGAAATGTTTAATAGAGATAAAGAAGAAAAAAACAACTCATTTCGATATCACCTGGATTTAGCAGAAATTTGAATTACCACTCCACTGTATTTAATTGTAATGATCACAACAAGAAGATCCTTGAAAATTAAATATCTTCATCGTCCATTTTTAAGAAATGTAATTTCTGCTGTCTTCAAACTGTTGAGGTTTTAGTTGAGACATCCTAATTTTTACCTGAGTGGTTTACTAATTGAGTAATCAGGAAAATATTCAGATCTATTACATCTTGTTGATGGTAAGATGGGTGAAAGTTGGCTGGAGAAATCTGGCATGGCCAGAATATCAGCTACACACCTCATGCTATTCATAGTATGTTCCAAACAACACTAGTACACATATTATTGGGTATTGTGTTTGCAGATCTGAGTGATAAAACAACTAGTCCTCATCTGCCATGTTAAACTGGAGGCTTAATAGTGTTTTTCTTATTCTTTCACAGGTGTCGCAGCAATCATGGCATCAGGACTTTGAGTTCAGTGAACGTTCCAGTTGTATTTATAATCAAAGACAATGACACTGCCTGACCCTGGGTCCTCAATAAAGCCATTCAGCACATCCACAGTCTTGATGTTTATTTATCCTAATTTATGTTTCGTATATACAATGTGTACTTCATTTGCACCAAAAAAAAGTAAAAAGGTGATCTTCAAGATTTACTGATACCATTTTAAACACAACAAACAGACACCTTCTTTGTAGACAGAAATTCTTTTTACCACATAAACAACACAAATTAATAACCTTCAATCTGTGTTTAGATATAATATATAATACACAATGTAATATGAAGACTTTTCTGTAATAATACAGATTCTAAGTAAGTTATTCTTGGGAAAAGTGTAAGTGTTCAGTGTTAAACTCGCCCTCCCACAGTGTGTCGATTTAATGATTTAAAGGTAGGTCATGAAATTTTTTTTTAAAGTGACAATTTGGGTTTCACGGGCAAAAAGTTACTCAGTTACTCTCATTAAACAATCTACAAAACCTAAAATGTGGGCCCAGAACATAAGTAACTGAGAAGCAGTGTACTCTGTCATTTACAACAAAACAGGAAAACACTGATATTATTTATTAATTTATTAAACACAGGTATGCAGTGAGTCACTGCTGTGTTAGAGGGCTTGGCTTGGAGCACATGTGCGCATAGGTAGGAATTGTCCTCCTCGGGGCTGACCTCAGCCCTAATGAAATTGTCATAATTATTGTCCCTCAGAACACGTACTAGCGCGTAACCAACATTTTGTTAATTTTGCAGGACAACTGTTTTAAGTTTTGGGCGATTTTCATCACCCTCCTGTGGCATCAGTTTTCACCTTCTCGTGCTGATATTTTGACATAACAATACATGTATAGGACCGCCAATATCCAAGTGCAAGGATGCTTTTTTTCTCAAAATTGGACAGTACGTGATCCTTGTTTTTTTTTAGAAATAATGGTACACTAAAAATTTAATAAGCCATATCTCAGCTAATAATGCTCGTATCGATTCCCTGATTAGAGAGGAGCTAGAAAATGGCACACGTAATCGCGGGGTGATTCTAACTCGATTTTGGCTGAAATGTCGGTTACGCTGGTATGTGTTTTGAGGGATGATAACCCTCAGCCTGTGTATATTCATGTATCATCATGGACAGGAAATGTGCACATCTACAGGTTGGTTCAGGCATGCCAAGTGGTTGCGGTTTATTTTCAGCCCCATGAAAATTTTCTAGTTCTCACCTTATGAGTGGAGCAAAAAAAAACTGAAAACAAATACCTGTAGGTGTAACTGTGAAGTGTGAAGTCCTGCGGTAGGCGATGAGTCACTTGAAAACTTGACTTTAATTTGTTTGTCTCTGCAGTTTCACAAAACCTACAGTTTCTTGTGACTCGTGCACTGTGGCACCATTGGGCTGTGTCATTTTAGTGTCGCTGACATAGGACTACATAATGTATACATGTAATAATAATAATAATAATAATATATTGCATTTATATAGCGCCCAACCCCGTCGATGACAAGCTCTGGGCGCTTTAACAAACTCTTACACACACACACACACACGCATACACAAAAGAAATTCAAAAATATTTACTATTGTTGCTGCCGAAAAACACCTAGCCTAGTTTGTCTGAAAGAAATGGGTCTTCAGATGGCGTTTGAAAGAACCAATGTCATTAATTTCCCTGGTTGTCTTTGGAAGAGTGTTCCAGATGGTAGGGCCAAGAAATGAAAAGGACTTTTCTCCTACAGTGGACAGATTCATTTTAGGTACTTTCAATTTTGTAGTGTCAGATGATGATCTTAGTTGGCGAGATGGAACATAGTAATCAGTTAAATCAACTAGGTACGATGGAGCAGTATTATTGACACATTTGTGACAAATGGATGACAATTTGTACATTATTCTTTTCTCGACTGGCAGCCAGTGCAAACTCTGCAGAAGTGGCAGTGCTGAATCTCTTTTCTTTTTCTTCAAAACAAGTCTCGCTGCATTGTTTAATGTACATCCATTTTTTACACTTCTTTTTTTTTTAACTCCATCATAACTTTCGCTCAGTCGAAATAATTCGAGAAAAAGAATCTGTGACGTAATTTAATTAAAGCTTATTTAAACTGCTGCACCAAAAACTTAAGTGTATGATCTAACTAATCTAATGTTTTACAGGTATCTTGATACAGTGTATCAGCTTGCTTCCTCTTTTCCTATTCTTCCTTCATTCTCCTATGTTTTACTAACCTTAGATTTTATTCTGTGCCTAGGAATTAAGTTACATGATTGCTTTTTGAAAAACAAGAAAGTTGGAAGGCCAGTCATTATGACAAAGAAATGATACAGTGCATAGTGAATCTTAAGAAAGCAGCCAGTTTTGGGTCAGTTGAACACCTCAGGTTTCTTCAAACTGAAAAACAGGAATCAGAAGAACTTGGAAAGATTAATAAATGTGTTATGTGAACTACAACTTCAAAGCTTAATGGTAATAGTTTTTTTGTTTGTTTTTATTTTGCACATCTTTGTACCAAGACCTGTTGGGAATCACAGACTCTGTGTATTTATTTAAAGTGTAGGAAAATGCAGTTGGAGAAGCTGAACATTTTCATGTATGAACAACCTGACCAGCATGAAATTTCTTGATCAATTATTCAGCTGTTGGAACAGTGAAATGTAATCAGGATGGTGACGAGGATGTATTACGCTGGTTTAAAATAAAAGAGGTCATTAAAAATAATTTGTACATTGACATCAGATTTAGAATGCTCTGTGCAAACTAAGTTTTTTAACTGATAACCGCTTTAAAGCCTTTGCATTTAATGTCTGCATTATGAAAATATGCGAAGACTTTAGATTTGTTATATTAGTGGATGGATATTTCAGACTTTTATATTAGTGGATGGATATTTCAGACTAAACGAGTTTCTTGAACTTTTCATTACTTGGGGGAGGGGGGGGGGCAGTCAGTGGCAGCTACAGCTCAGGCGTGCAAGGAGATCTATACGAACACGTTCTCTAAGGTTGCTCTGATTGAAAGAGCAAAAAAATCCATCCAATCATTTTCTGCTAACTGGTAAACCTTCAACTCGTGGGTATGAAGAAAAGTCGTTTTCAATGGCCAAAATGGGTGTGATTCTGGCTTCATAAAGATCGTGATTCTTTATTTCTAGGTCATTGTGATCATTTACCTTTCCACATCCCTCAGCTAAGTCAGGATATTATAAAAGATTTGTTCAATTAAAAGCTGTTCCCACGAAGCCTGTTTTCGCTCCTTTCACCACATGGCTTTTTCTGTGCGTTTTTCTTTTCTCTTATCCGCCTACCGACTACGCGCGTTTTCTAAAAATTGCTCCAATTTTTATTGTACCGGTAGGTGTTTCAGTGTAGGCCTAAGCGTGTTTTTGAGACAGTAACTATAATACCTCTCGAAAAACCACGCGCCAAAAACAAAAAAAAATTATTCATGGGAACAGACCTGTATTTGTTGTGTCGCTATCGTGACTCGTAGCATTTGGAACAAGAAAGAAGAACTGAGCTCATTTTTGAACGAAACTAAACCTGACGTAATCATCGGAACAGAAACATGGCTAAACGAAAATATAAAAACCAGTGAAATTTCAATTAATGATGATTATGAAATCTACAGAAATGATAGGAAGAAGAGAAGGGGAGGTGGGGTCTTGATAGCAGTGAAGAAGAACTTAGTTAGTGAAAAAATACCTAGTGAGGAAGCAGGAGAAACTGTTCTCTGTAAGATTAGAGTGCAGGGTAAACCTCCTCTTGTTGTGGGTGCAGTCTATCGACCTCCTGGTAGTGACTTGGAAACTAGTAAGAACATTTGTAATGAACTTCTCAGTGCCTACCAAAAGAACAAAAAGGCTACCATCTGGATAGGAGGAGATTTCAATTTACCTGATATAAACTGGGAAGAAGGAAATGTGAAGAGTTGCCAAAACTTAAGAGAAATAAATGACCTATTTTTAGACAGTGCTGCGGATATAGGCCTAGAGCAAGCAGTAAAAGAGACCACTCGAGGAGATGCACTGTTAGACCTATTCTTTACTAATTTCCCTAACCTTACAAGAGAGATCAAAATTCTTCCTGGACTAGGGGACCATGACATAGTCCAGATTGATTCAGAACTGAAACCCTTTAAGAAAAGACCTATTAGGCGACAGATTTACCTATGGAATCAGACAGACGAAAATAATTTGAAAAGGGAGGCAGCAACTTTTGGCACTTTTTTCATGAAATACCACTCTTCAAAAACTGACGCAAACAAACTCTGGGACTGTATCAAGTTAAATTTGAACATGATCATGGAAAATGTCCCAACAAAAATGTCATCCACAAAAATTCACCAACCCTGGATAAATACTTTAACGAAAAGATTAGTTCGGAAAAAATATAAATGGTTCAAAAAAATGAAACAGTGCAACTCCGAACGAGTGAAAAACAAATATCTAGAAATTAAAAGATTGACACAGAAAGAATGCCGGAAAGCTCATAATAATTATATCCATGAGATGATAAGTGATTCATCTGATAACAGTAAAAAACTTTGGAGATATGTGAAAAGTAAAAATAAAGAAAACTTAGGAGTAGCCGCACTGAACGATGAGAGAGGGCACCCACAGCAAGATGCCCAAAAAAGAGCCAATATCTTAAATACTCAATTTTGTAAGGTCTTTTCCGACCCAGGGGGAGTCTTCTCGGGAGAGCTGAGTGATGCCAAACTGCCGGATATGGATGAAATATTTGTCACAGAAAATTGAGTACTGAAACTTTTGGAAAACCTTAACGAAAATAAAGCTACAGGGCCTGATGGAATTCCCGCCAAATTACTGAAACTCTGTGCCAAGGAAATTGCCCCTGTTTACACTTTGTTATTTAGACCTTCAATTGAACAAGGAAAAATACCGGAAGACTGGAAAAAAGCAAATGTAGTACCCATTTTTAAGAAAGGAAATAGAGCTAGTCCTGAAAATTATAGACCAGTCTCCCTGACATCAATATCTTGTAAACTTTTAGAGCATATCTTGCATACCAGCATCATGAAGCATCTCGAGAAACACTCAGTTTTAACACATGTACAGCATGGTTTTAGAAAACACAGGTCGTGTGAGTCCCAGCTGGTCACAACTTGCAATGATTTTGTTAATAACTTGAATAACAACAACCAGACTGATACCATCTTATTAGATTTCAGTAAAGCCTTCGATAAAGTGCACCATGCTAGTCTCTTGACTAAACTAAACCATTATGGAGTTAGAAACAGTACTTTGAAGTGGATTAAGTCTTTCTTAGAAAATAGAACACAGATAGTCGTCGTTGATGGAAAGTCATCCAATCCTGCAGCTGTTCTCTCGGGAGTACCCCAGGGTACTGTAATGGGCCCCTTACTATTCCTAGTTTATATTAACGATATGCCAAGTAAGATCTCTCCAGGCACTAAATTACGACTGTTTGCTGATGATAGCCTCCTCTATAGAACAATAAACTCAAAAGAAGATACGGAAATGTGAGAGGATGAACGACTTTCTATTTTTAATGTGCTTTCATGGTAACTCTGGTGCGTGAGTAGGGGACGGCCACTCATAGTAGTTTATGGACACTTGGCCGAGTACCATTAATTGGATTATTTCCCTTGTAATACTAGCGCGGGACCCGTTATTCACATCACGGTGAAAAGCGCGCATTTTGATTGGTCAGTTGGAAATGTTGACCACCGGGCTTCCAACTCTTATATCATGGCTTTAAGTTTCATACAACTCGCTCCGTCGTTGTTATCCGCCGACAGAAAGACGGGAACCCGAATTCATTGTTGAGAGTAGGCAATACCCTATCGGTACAAAATAGGTACTCATGATAACGTTTGTTATCAACGGAGATACGTCGTATTAATGGACGAAAGTATCCCGCACAAAATTGTCGAATGTCGTTAGTCCTGAAGCTTTGAAAATTTACATTAAAACTATTACTGGGTTTCTGATATAAGTAGTCAGTTAGAATTTTAGCAGCAAGTTTCTACTTTATAATGGTACTAATTTTGTTGTACTTTGATGCACATATCCTATTGAAATAATTAATAAGAGGGTCTCGGATTTAAAGTAAACCACGAGTTAGGCGCATGTTATCCCCGATAAATCCAACCTGGGTCAAATTTATTCAATTATTGCTGGAGGGGACGTTAGAGTAATTTCTGCAGTTTACTGGGATACCTAATTGACTTTTGTGTGCACCCTTTTAACCGTACTGTAAATTCGATTGTGTTAGGACCCTAACCGGTTATGTTGTCGGGCTGGACTCCATGTCCGAGCCTTTCACTCGTCCAATTGGACTACGTAATAGCTCTCTCGGACGTCCGCGCCGGCTAATAAATAAGATGCGAGTTCGAGTGGTCAGCACACTCCATCAAAGACGCAGAGACAAGAGCCGACAGCACAGTGAACCTAGACCGGCGGCGGCCTGCCGTGGCGCGCCTCGCCCAAAACATGGCCTAGTCCAGTTGCGCCAGTAGCAGAGAAACTTTGGCTTATGGCTGGTTGGGCTTCTTTTTTTGGGCTTCTTCTTTTTCTGGGCTTCTTTTTCTTTTTCCTGGTAGGCTTTTCCCTATGCCTTTTGGTAGCGATACCTTTGTTAGGCTTTCGAATAAATAAGATTGCCAGCAGAACCCTGTGTTTGTTAATCCTGTGTATCCTTAAGGGAGTTACTATTGAACCCACGCAGTAACCACATTAGCCACTCGTAGTTCATCCAACAGAAATTTTACAGAAAGATCTAGACAGTCTACAAAAATGGGAGAGGGACTGGCGTATGGAATTCCACCCCAATAAATGCCAAGTCCTGAGAATTTCAAATAAAAAACACAACATCACCTCAGACTACTTTATACACGACGAAAAATTGAGCGAAACACATGAGGCTAAATATTTGGGAGTTACATTGGACAGAAAACTTACATGGAACCAACACATTAATAACACATGTAACAAAGCAAACGGTATACTAGCATTTCTAAAAAGGAACATCTCTAACTGCGATAGGAAAGTAAAAGAAAAATGCTATAACACCTTTGTGAGGCCCTCCCTAGAGTATGGCTGCAGTGTCTGGGACCCCCACTGTCGAATAAACATAGACCAACTGGAAAGGGTCCAGAGGAGAGCTGCCCGCTTTGTGACAAATGACTATACTAGAAGTAGTAGTGTAAATAAAATGATGAGAGACCTCGAGTGGACACCATTAGAAGAGAGGAGAGCAAAAAACAAAGTAAAAATATTTTATAAAGGCAGGGAAGGAAATATCCATATCCCACTGAACCACCTCACCATTAATACCAGAGGCAACAGAAGGAATAATATAAAATATAACATCCCAAGCTCACGGGTTAACAGCCATCTTTATTCTTTTTACCCTAATGTCATCAGGATGTGGAACAACCTCCCGGCAGAAGTCCAAACACTATCGTCTGCAACGACTTTCGACAATGAATTTAAGAACATTATTATCCGTTGCAGCTACCATTGTAACTAAAGTGCGGGTTGTATGTCTGTGCACAATCTGGAAACCAAGAGATATTTATACCAGAGTTATATATACAAAAGACTTTATACAACTAATATATTTTTAAATGGTCTTAACATCTATGTAAGATTTTACCCTGTTTTTAGCCTCAGAGGAGCGACGTTGAGTCGCATATACTATAGTGCAGTTGGGGAATCGTCTTATAGTTATAGACGAACCAACTATAAAAGAAGAAGAAGAAGATATCAGTTGCGTGGCAATTTACGTATACATCTATTAAATCCAGGCGAATGGATCTCCATCCACACACATGTGACACTCGGGCTCATTACAGAGTCAACGGAAACATGAGTCTAAGACACGACTGCGAGTCGCATGCTTGGCGCAAGGCTAAATTTTAAGTTCAATAGAACGGTAAATTATTAATGGCATCCAGCTTCTGGGCATTCTATAATTTCTGTTTTAATGGATTAGTATAGAATTAGAACAAACACATACTCACGCACGCACACAAGTTACAGGGTGGAAAACAAAACTGCAGAGTTTATTTGGGAAATATTGGAGAGTGCAGGTTGATTTAATACCGTAACTAGGCCTACCTCACCCCCCCACCCCCGCCCCCCCCCCACCCAACCTTAAAAAAGCTGTCCCACACGTTAAAACAGTGTAAGTTATTTCTGGTCCCACATGATCCTATCCACGACGACTTGCCATGTCCCCATGGGAGCGAGTGTTTTCTCGAGCGGGCGGCCAGACATACAGAGACAAAAATAAAAGACTCCGCCTGCATGAGGTGGTCGTGAGCACAGACGACCACTGTAGGCCTACCAGAAGCTGAAGAAGCCCAATTTTCGTGACTACCGGAAATATGCGCACCGCCATTTTGGATGAGTGCAAACTTCACTTGACTCGTTCAGTAAACTCGCCAACTAGGAATAAAGATTCATTATTAAGGTGAGTGGGTGAAGTACCCTAATTTCGGTTGTTGTAGACATATGCATTACATGTAATTTGTTTGCATAATCAGCGAGTGTATTGTAGATTTAGACCAACATGAGAATTACGTTGAAGAAGAAGAGCCGAAGTGGTCTGCGGCTGCCACCAACGATTGGAGTCGTGAGCCAGTTTTAATGTGTTGATCTAGTCTAGAATGAAGAAAGACCTAGGAGTAGCCTGCAATACAAACACCCACCACAACAAAGTATTTTTACAATTTTTATAATTCCGATATATTGATCCACAGATCACTGCCCTAAGTACAGTTGTAGATCTAGATCTAGATCTAGAAAATCTAGATCTAAATCTAGGTCTTGTACCCACCTTGTCATCTTTGGATTTGGTGGCATTTAAAAAGTAAAAAAAAGTAAGATTATTATAATAAAATATCCTAGGTATAGATCTAGATCTAGAATAGATCTAGAATCTAGATTTATAAAAATCACTTTAATTAATATCCCATGAGCCTGAGGAGAAATTCACTTTCTCAGAGAGCATTTTTATTAAGAGCATTTATAATGTAATTTATCTTATTCTTGACCTTTTTATAGATCTAGATCTAGATCTACATGGTCTACAATACAATACATCACGTCTAACATATCACTGCATAGGTTTATCTCGGAACTTTAATATGCCATACATGTATCTAGAGATCTAAATCTAGATTAGATAATCCTATAAAATAATTCAAAACAAAACATTTAATGTCTTCAAATTTAAATTAAAATAATCTTTAGTACCTTTACTCTCACTGTCAGTAGTGAGTAGCTGAGTGTGAGCATGAGCATGTAATGTTTAGCCCAGAAGATCCCAGACTATACATTGACAAAGGTTGCGAAAGGTTGCAATTTATATTATATTGTAATCCATGATCAATAAAAAAAATTATAAGACTTTCCAGAAGTAGATCTATTTTAAAATCAAGATTGATCAAGACTAAGAGAAGAGAATACTAAAATGCAGATTTTACATCATCTGCACACATGCCCATATCATTATCAATGAACCATAGTCAGAGAGTAAATTAAAACAAATAGCTGGCTGTCTCACTGTAGGTAGTGGCAGTGAAAATTCAAACATAAAAAAAAAGAAGACGGAATTAGTTATCTCACTTGAAGAAGACTATCAATTTAAGTATGTGTGCAAAATTTCAGAGCTGTAAGTTTAAAAATTAAAGGCATGGCGAGCATTTGAAAATTTCGCGATTACCGTTTTTTGCGAAAAGTGACGGAAACCCATTTTTTGGAGTCGTCTATATTCTTCAAATGAATGTTAGTCATGTTAGGAAACATTCTTCCTACTTTAATCATGTCTGTACTATACATGGTGTAAGAAAAACAAACAAGTCACTGTGACTAGATGTATTTGATACAAAGTTGTTTTTGTGTGTGTGTTGTTCAGGAACATGACGACAAGGTGCTGCACATGGAACTGCACCAACTGCCGCTCCAAAAATATAGACCCTCGAACAGGATGCCATGTCCGAATGCACAAATTCCCAGATCCATATGCTGAAAAGGAAAGGTATGTAAAGGTTTGCAAAAGCTATTCTTTAACCCTTAGAACTAGAAGACAAAAGAGCCAATTATCGGCCTAATTATTTTACAGTGAAAAAGGTGATGGGGCCAATCATCGGCCTGACTGTGTACTACCTCAGTAGTGAAAAAGGCGAACAGGTCGATTATCGGCCCATTGATAAAGCAGATCTGATTTGTCGTGTCATGCTCTTGTAACCAATCAGAATGCCCGTTTCATAAAGTCGATGGATCTGTACATATCATAATGATGGGTCCTCCTAGATCCTGCTGTTGTAAACACATCTATAGTCGTATTTTTGTCCTCTGAACATGTCTTTCTAGATGGGTAACATCCAAGATACCCCCGTCTCCAGAGGGTTAATCATCCTACTCACCATATTATTTCAGACAAGTTAATAAATTTACAGTTTCTTGAAATGAAGAAGTAGTGGAATGTAAAAGTATACATTACCAAATTGAAGACGTATTAAATATAAGTAAAAAATTGGCAAAAAGTAAAGTTGTATGTAGCATTAGTAGCAAAGCCTTCGTATTCGCATTATAACACGTTATCATGGGTCCAACCTACCCACACACCTAAGTGTCTTGGCGCACATTTATAGGAAAATGCCGATGACCGCTGTTGGAGGTCTGTGATACTGAAAGGGTTATGGTTGATTCTCAAAGCTAGAGTTACATGAAAACTCCATTTTTTAATTTTTTTTTTCCATTTGTTTTTAAAGTTTGGTTCATCAATTTTATTTATTTTGGTTTTGCTTTATATAAAATTGCAATAACATCACTTTTTCTTTTTTTCTAGATGCCAACAGTGGATTGTAAATGCTGGTAGACTTGACCTCACTCTGGAGAATATTAAACACAAGAGAGTCTGCTCAATTCATTTTGAGCCCTCTGCCTATGCCTGCCCAACTGACATGTCCCAGTCATCGTTATTGCCAACTGCCATCCCAACAATTGCAGATTGTCCCAATCCACCGGCGCTGACCACAGTTAATCGCGAAACACCATTTGAGGGAGATACCAACTGCCAGCCACCAACAGTTACAAGTGAAGCACCATTTGAGAGAGAAACTGAAAACCAGCTGTCAGCAATTAAACAGGAATCACCATTTGAGAGAGAAACCGATTATCAGCTGCCAACAATTAAACAGGAATCACCATTTGAGACAGAAACCGATGACCAGCTGCCAGCAATTAAACAGGAATCACCATTTGAGAGAGAAACTGATTACCAGCCATTAACAATTACAAGCGAAGCACCATTTGAGAGAGAAACCGATGACCAGCTGCCAGCAATTAAACAGGAATCACCATTTGAGAGAGAAACCGATTACCAGCCACCAATAATTGAACAGGAAGCATCATTTGAGAGACAAACCGATTACCAGTCATCAACCATTAAACGCGAAGCACCATTTGAGAAAGAAGCCGATTACCAGGCACCAACAAAACAACATAAGGAAGAGGAAGCTAATGTGGATCATCATGATGTAGTAGATAGTTCAACTCTAATCAGTGCAGAAATTGAAAATGAGGAGGTGACAAAGTTAAAGGAAGAAATTAAAAATCTCCAAGACCAAATCAAGAAACTTCAACAGGACAAGTACCAACTAATTCAAAAATTAAAAAGAGCACAAAGAAAATCTGTGGTATCTCTATTCTGTGGTGGTGAGTGAAGTGTGGGCCACATTGCTCCCCTGCCCATCTGTCATTTCAAACGTCCACACTGGCTAGGTATGACGTACGTCAAGAATTTTCTGTATGTTGGCAAATTACAATTCACCTGTAAGGCAAACATCTGCACCAGCTGTATGAAGTAAGAATAGTGGATTACAGTGGATCCTGTATGTGTTGTGCATTTACAGTAATGGAAACCACTTCCTACCCTAGAGATGCCTTATGCGATTTTCTACTGCAGTTACACCACGCCCGGTGAGTAGTTTATAATATAGTTCAAGTTGCATGTAAGGCTCGGCTGGTACCACAGGTTTTAATAGATCTATTTAGTGATCTTCTTTGGATAATAATGGTACTTTATATGATCTCTGATTTGAATATTTACATTGTAACGAACGCAAACCCTGATGCAAAACCTGATCTTAAAAAAATACAAATGTGCACATAGGCCCACACGTATACACATGTAACCTGAACTTTTGATGTGGCCGTATGTACATGGACATTTCCATGCAAACGTCAGCCTTGCGGCCAAAATCTTATCTTGAACACGTGATGAAAGTTTTAAAAATAATTTTTCAACTGAAACATCATCCATACATTGAAAATGAAATTGAGTATGAATTATAATTAACTATAAAAACATCCATCTTGCACACACACATACACACACACAGACACGCCCTTGCAGTATCCCTCTTCTGTGACTCAAATGGAACTCCCGCTGATAATAGTGATAGACAGAATGTTCATACTGCAGACTGGTGCTTATTGCTAGTGAGGCTACCATGTGTTCAAGAGTAGTCCGAAAAGAAGGAAAAAAGTCACTCAAAATAGATTTAGTTTTCAGTTTAACTTAAACTTTAAGTAGTAACCAATGCAATGGAAGCGGAAAGAAGGAGTTTATGTTACCACATGAATTTGACTTCAGTGTCTCATTGAAAGAAAAAGATATCCGCAGTTTTTCCAGTTTTAATCTGTGAGTCTGCGTTTAGTGTGCGAGGTGATCAACCATGAAAGGAGCGTCAGCGTAAGGCACAGCTGTGTGTGCGAGGTTGTTTTCAGACATTGTACACCACTGCTCAGAAAGGACGCTTTTGCCAGTGCGACTTAAGGAGTCCTTCTCTTTTCAAAAGGTTTAAACATTGCTTTTCGGGATTATTTTTGCTTATAATTCTTACTGAATGAATTTAAATCAGATACATTGTTTGTCTCTATATGCTGGACAGTCTCCTCTTCAAATATTCAACATTTTTTTAAATCACAGTGTTGGGTATTTGACTGCAAATCATTGCTGTGTTATATTTTTATATGTTAAGGGTGTTTCAGTCTTGTTATGTAACAATAAAAAAAAAACAACATGCAATTCTAATGCAACTCATGTCATCATCTCTCAGACCTTCCTGAAAACTTCACTATTTTGTTGTGCCTGAGCTCAACTTCATGTTTCTCATGATTTTCCTTAACAGGTATCCACTGTTTGGGATCAGATTATGTCACTGACTTCATAGAAAGATGTTTCAGTAACAGCTGACACTTTTGGACAACATGGAACCTGTAACTGTAAGTATCAAATTTTGGAGAGAGTTTGGCACATCCCGACCACCTAGTCATGGCTACCCTGTCCCTAAGCCCATCCTTATCCCTTAACCTAAACCTAAATCTAATTAAATGGTATCGCTAATCTTCCCCTTTCAATAAGGAAACAGAAAGAAAATCTGTGAAGAATTTTATCTTAAAATATCAGGGTTCAGGGTGGTCAGGATTAGAACTCTTACCCAAATTCTCCTACTGCTGTTAGTAGTGTAACATTACAGGTTGCCTTTAGGCAAGAATGTAACTTGGATCACCAGTCTTTTAGAATGCTGGGCATGTAATCCAGTGCTCTTCAAGATACAGGGGTGTAGATCTTTCAGATTTTTTCATTTTGTTGAATTTTGAGGGTAAATTCCTAGATCTAGAGCTAAATCTGTCCTTATTTTTAGTTATTTCAGGTTGTTTTTGTTTTCTTTGTTCACTGATGATATATTTTTTCAACAGTAACAAATTGAAACCTAAAAAGTACGAATAAAAACAGTTAATTTCACAACTACATTAATGCTATTGTCACGACATTGGTTTGCTGTTTGTACGACGAATTTTCTGAGAAAAATTCTCTGACGGACGAGTTCCCTTCACTATCGTTAGTCCAAGAATCTCCGAAGGTTTCAGAGAAAAATTCTCTGACCCACGAAAATAGCCTAGGCCTAGCCAAGCGGGGAAATAGATGCAAGACAAAGGAAGTAAATCTAATTGTTTTTAGTTGTAAACAGCATCGCGGCTTTTCATTTTCAGAGAATTTTTTCAAATGTCATTTACACCCCTGAAGACAAATCCGACAGTTTATTGCATGTTACCACTGGCGTTTATCTTTACATGTTACTTACAAGTTACAAGCTTTGCTGAAAGTGAAATTCTGTCACTGCCCAAAATCAGATTATGGGGAACTTTACTGTTCATGCACATAATCATAATATATGTAGTTTATGCGAAACTTCTTGAGACACCCGTAGTCAGATTGTCGCTTGGTCCCCAGTGAAAAGGCTTTTTGTATTGGTGGGCCAAAATTGTGGAACAACATCAGCATTGACACCAGGAAAAGTGAAAGCATTGTCACATTTAAAAATAGGCTCAAAACTGAAATGTTTAGGACTACTTTCATTGAAACTGAATGATGTCCGTTTTTTGGTCTCAGAGGTTTGAGGATAAGAGTAGATCGTGTGTTTGTGAATGTGTGAGAGTGGGAACATGATGAACTGATTTTTTGTTAATCCCGTTTTTAATTTTAGTTCAGCGCCTTAGAGCACATCATTTTTCTTGTGTGGATTTGAGCGCTATATAGGTTAATTATTACTTATTAAATTTATTGATGAATCAGTGGTGGTGTACTCTGGTAGACACATGGGAATTCAAACAGTTAAAGGATAACTGATGTGCTTTGCTCTTTATGAAATATTATAAGATTGGGGAAATAAATACATGTATAATGTATTGGACTCCTATTGCATGGTCTAAAAAAATTTCCAGTGGTCACAGGTTTATGTTTGTTTTTTAGGTTTTCAAGATGATTTTCTGAGTCCAGTCTTTAATTTTGTCCAAATAATTTTCCTTTTTCAGAACAGAACTCCTTCAGAGAGGGCAATCATCCCAAAGATACAGAATAAGGCCCACCTTAAGAGACAACAAAATTCACCTCTGAAATACAATGGGTATGATGTAACTGTGATCTAATCTGCCTTTTGGACTGTCACAGTGAAAAAGGGGAATATGTTGTGAGAGACTTGACCTTCATCACCAAGTGGCACGAACATGAAGTTGGAAATGCAGATTAAACAAATATATAACTAGATGAAGTTCCCGGCATTATCCGGGATAATGAACCCACCGTTCCCGTCCCCGTCCCCCCCCCCCCCTCTCTCTCTCTCTCTCTCTCTTTTTGGTCTAGAAAGCTTCCCATAATTATTCTACATTCTTACTACAGATTTCATGCACTCCAGAGCACTACGCACTGATTTCTGGTAGGGAAATTGCCCGCACCGAACTGAACATGTATTAATACATCGTTTCCGGTGCAGTGAGCTTACCACTGGGAGCCAAAACAAAGATCATTGTATTTTACTTTCTTCCGACTTTTAGTTTAAAAGTACCTGAAACTTGAATCAACATAATTGGTCGACACAAAAGCGATTGGGGCTGGATTAGTTGATACTTAAGAAAATTAATTTTATAACTTTTGAAACTGGCATTTAGGCTGTAGAGTCGAGCAAAAAAAGGGGGCGAAATTGCACCACAACGAATTACTCCCACCACTAATTTTTTTTATAATAAGATATTATATAATATGAGTAATTTCTTCAGTGGTAGTATATTGGGTCAACATTTTGAAGATCTGTGCCCATGTGTTATGGTTCAGATATATGCCACTAATGAACACATTTCCATGAACTTTCACTGTGCAGACAGATTGGATGATTCTAATTTCTATCCAAGATTTTGAAGAAATTGTATCATTTCTTAAAGGACAGTTGCCTAACATCCTATTAGAAATGGACATTTATGTATACATGTCCATGTAATTAATGAACAAGAAAGAATTGAGTATTACCTTATGGAATAATTGAGTTATTGAGTTATACAATGTATGCATTTGGTACTGTCAAATCCCTGCACTTGTCAGTCTGTTGGCAATGGTTCAGCATAAGTATCATTCATCTTGGTTATGACATGCATGTACTATGTAGTTCTTTTCAGAATATTGCAACGGAACAGGCAGGTAGATGTAATTGTGTATTGTCAGTTGATAATATGCTGAATACCTTGAAGTCAAACTGAGGTTTCGAGAAAATGAGAAAAAAACTTTTCCATTCACATACCAAACAATTCTGATTGCAGATTGTGATGGGTACATCTACATTACAAAATCTGTTAAGGACACAGAGTGGTTTTTCTTGTGGAAAAAGTGACATAGGTTAAGCAGTTAAATTTTGAACTGACTTTGGCATTTATGAGGCAGCCTGAGAATACGTATCCATCCAGTGGCAAAAATCTTAGTACGTGTATTGAATAATCAGCTTCCACAGCCAAACCATTCCTACATCTTGTATGTAAGTTTTAGCATGAAATAAAGCTTCTGAATGCTTTAATTTTGCATTTTAATGTAGTGGACCAAATTTGTTGACATTACATTTATAATTTTACTGTTATCATGGTCAACAACTTTATCCTCTTTTGGACGCACACTCATATTTTCCCACCCTATCACACCATATACCAGTAAAAATGGAAAATCCAGAGCTTTTCATTCATAGCAAGTGTACATGGATGCATTGGCTCTGTAGTATTTTGTACGAGTTGTGCATCTTCGTAAAGGAAAGAACATCATCATCTAGAAATGGGCAACCTTGCAGCGTATGTTTTTCAGTTGATTTTAATTGCAGTTCTACTACATATAAATCTTTTAGCTGACAAAGTAACCTATGCTTTGTGCAGGAAAACTTTCCTTCGATATTGATTTTAATTGCATTCTACATTTAAATCTTTTAGCTGACAAAGTAACCTATGCTTTGTGCAGGAAAACTTTCCTTTTGATATATTTTAGGTGCAGAAGAAATTTATTTTATTTTTTAAAATTAATATCTGCAAAACTTGCAGATGCTATCAAGACGTTGGACAGAGAGATAGCAAAACATCTGTTCTGACTTGACTTTTTGCGAAAAAAAGAAAGTCCTGGGTTGATTGAAATGTTGATCTCTACTCAATAATAATTTGAGTTTTGTAATGGTTATAAACTCAAATAATGGCATAATTGCTTTCCTGGTGAGAAAAACGCCTCAAAATGTATGAAAATAAATGTGTTGGCTTTAAGTGCGATTTCTCATTTTGTGATATCCATGATGTGTTTTATACCTTTATAGTGTTATAACTTTGGATTCTAGTGAAGATATTTTAAACACTTTAAAAACAAAATGCTCAGCAAAACCTCTGCTATATGATGGTGCAAAAACTCCAATTGTGAAATGTTCACATCACGACTGGTTTTCCTAGGTTGCCTCACATTTATCTTATAGTATACAAAAGATGATATCTGAGTCAGATTGTGTACATACTATGCTTGTCTACCGCAGTTATTTTCGGGTGTCTTTGTGGATAAACCAACAGTCTATTTATTAGGAAAGAATCCCAGTAAAAAATTTTGGTTCCATTAAGGGCCCCTGAAAATTTCACCTGATAGAAATATCAACCGTAACAAGGTTGTAGCAGCTTTCAGTACAGTAAAATGGTCTTTAATCCATAGCGCAAGTGGCGCACCAGTTATGCACATCGACATGATATTTCAAGGACCAATATTATATATGCATCACTAAGCCTATATACGCCGTGATACAGTATAACAGGAATTTGATACAGTGAGGTGTTTCTAATGCTCTGGACTAGGGCATGATGATATCAAATAATAATTCTGATATGGATACATGTAAGAGAATAATTATGACAATTGACCAACTGAATTCATCACTCAGTTTCATGATTTTTTAAATCATTTTTGTGGTTAGAGAGGGACACTGTTTTCCATGACACTTTAAAATATCAAGTTATTTTACTTATTCTGCTATTTATTAATGACCACTGAGTGAAAGAGTTGGATGATAATACATGTACGATATGACAAGCTCAGATTTTTTGGAATAAATTTTTAAAAATCTGCTTTTAATTCTACACACATGCTTCTCATGCTTTGTAACAGGGCGACAGACAGGCAAGGTATGGCTAGCGTGGGAAGATAGCTAACGGCGGGGAGACAGAGTTATTGTAGGCCAGAGGGGGAAAGTAGCCGATGCAACTGAAGCGCTTTGACACCCGAAAAGGGTAGTGTTTACTTGACCGCCGTACTTGTCGATCAGATCACCTGGGAATTGCTTGGGGGGGTAGAGCTGTTTCAACAGTATTTGACGTGGAGTCGACGGGGGTGGCTATTAGGATAACTAATGTACACTCGGTGAGCGTCTTGGGACGCTACCTGACTGGGTATAAATCCCCGAACGCTCCTTCCAACTTCAGACCGCTGAGAGCACTCACCAGCTTCGTGCCGAAGAGGAGACCACAACCGCGACTGTAACTTTGTACTAGTCTTGTGAGTGGGGAAGGTCAGGGAACCCGCAAACATCCTTTGTCAGAGCGTGGTATCTTTGGTATCTTGTCGGCATTTGGGCTGCTGCTGAGTGGTAAGTTAATTGTACGATGTATGTGTATTTTACTTAATGTTCATGATTGTAGAACCTAAATCTAGTGGGTTTACTTTGGTATAACTACTGCCTCTGAGAGAGTCACGGAAACGCCGTTATATATATGTTACGAAACCTTATAGGATGGGGTCCGTTAGAGAGAGCGTTATTCTTCGTGGGGAACGTGTAAATATCATTAAAACTGTATTGATCGTTTATTCTATTGCCTATATGGGAGCCTATGGAGTATGGGAGCTGCAGCCTGACTTATAACAGTGTCAGCGGTTAAAAGTGTTAGTGATGAATATCCGTCATGGAGTAAGTATGGAAGTCATGCCTTCCAGCAGTAGATTAGGACTTTGCGATTGTTTTTCTACAGAGGAGGAAGAACAACACCTTCTTGGCTTCTCAACTTCTTGTACTTTGATTAACGACATCGTGGCTTCTTGGCTTCCCGACCTATTGGTACCTGCCGATACCTGTTGATCTAACTGCGCAGTCAAGCCAGGGTAGAGAGGAAGAACCAGTGCCCAGATAGCGCCATACACCCCTAAAGGAGAGGTTTCCTTATGCTGAATGTTCCCATGTGTTTTATAAAATGTGCTAGAAATTGAATATTACGAAGCCATTTAATTAGCATGTACTGATTTGTATCAACTTCATTCCATCGAAATTCACATGAAATTGTATGACCTGTGTTCCTATTATTATTGAATGAATTAATAATTATTGTATATATGTAAGCAATACAGATATCGTTTGTTATAACTTATAGAAGAGAGATAGTCGATTATTTAGTGTGTTTGTGCCGTGCCCATCACGGCTGGTGTCAGAAGAAAGTTAGTGAGAGAAAGTGGAAACATCACAATGGTGTCAGAAGTGGGATCCTGCTAGTAAATAACATTTAATTTTGATCTGGGTCGTGTCAAGGGGCTATTGTGTGATTGTGTGGACAGGTCATCTGCCCTGAGGCGAGTGAGAGAGATTGACATTTAGTGCCTGCGACATGCTCTGATTTTACCTGTGCATTGACTGTTCAATTTTATCTTTTGTCACAGAGAAAATTGTTGTTTGCTATTGCAGGAATATTGTTGTTAACTTCACAGTTACGATCCACGCTTTATTGTTAGCTTTGTTTACAGGTCAATTGCTGATGGACTATCTGGGCGCACTGAAGCTTGCCAGACAAGAAGGCATTAGTGATGAGGAATTCAAAATTAGGTGGGACGAAGAGAAAGCCCAAAACCGAGAACAAAGGGCTATCGAACGAGAAGAAAAGGAGCGCGAACGAGAAGAAAAGGAGCGCGAACGAGAAGAAAAGGAGAAGGAAAGACAATTTGAAAGGGAGAGAATGGAATGCGAACGGGAACTAGCCAAAAACGGGTGTCACAATGGTAAAGGGAATGGAAAATCTGCTGCCCCGAAGGTACCTAAAATTGCCATTTTTGATGACTCGCGCGAGGATCTCGACTCGTATTTGAAAAGATTTGAAAGGCTCGCGCAGGCAAATGATTGGGAAGAAGACACCTGGGCAGACATGTTAGGGGCATTGTTAACTGGCAGGGCGTTAGATGTTTATTCCGGTCTCAGCGAGGAAGACAGTAGGGATTACGAGAAGGTAAAGAAGGTGTTGTTCAAGAAGTATCACCTCACGGCAGAGGGTTATAGGCGTAAGTTTAGGGAGAGTCGTCTAGATAAGGACGAAACTTATACGCAGCTGTCCGTGAGATTGCAGAGATATTTTGAGAGGTGGGTAGACCTCTCAGAGGCAGAGAGAACTATGGAAGGGATTACGGATCTGTTAGTCAGGGAGCAGATGTTGAAGATTGTCGACTGTAATCTTTCCATATATTTGAAAGAGAGGGACCCCAAGTCCCTGCATGAGTTAGTTGAGATGGCGGACTTGTATAGTGAGGCTCATCAGTCGAAGCGAGGGCTGGAGCAACAGCAGAAGTCAGGTAAGAGGGTTGAGGAGAGCAGAAGTAAGGGTTTAGGAGTGAGTAAACCGGTATGCTTCAACTGTGGCTCTCCCAATCACCTGAGTAGGCAGTGTGACCAGGGCAGGACGAAGAAGGGTGCTGCTGCCACTGTCGAGCACAACCGAGGTAAGTCCCAGCGTGAGAGTGGGCGTGGTTGTTTTGTGTGTGGGTCACTTCTCCATATTGCGAGATTCTGTAGGAAGAGACAGAAAGAGACGACCGCAGTCGTACTAACCAGCGATGAGGAAGCCGATGACAGTCAGTGGGAGTCATCGGGCAGGGCGAATACTCAACCAGGGGCTGAGCAGAGTGTTGGGCCACAGACCTTCATTTCTTGGGAGACGGAAGGTAAGAGTATTGAGTTAGAAGGTTCGACAGAACATGAGCCCGAAGACGATGTTCCGGAGAATGATTTATCCGCTCCATTTTTGGAGAAGGGGAGGATAGGGGATAAAGAGATTACTATCCTTCGTGACACGGGATGCACGTGTGCGATTATAAAAAGGGACAAACTGCCTCCTAACAGCTTAACTGGGAAGAAAAGGAGTTATGTCCTGATGGACGGGACGAGAAGGTCTGCTCCTGTCGCGGAAATGTGGGTAGAAACCCCATTTTATACTGGGCTTCTCAAAGCGCTAGTAGTGGAAGACCCAGTGGCCGATTTGATTATAGGAAACATAAAGGGGGCGTCTCTTGAGAAGATAAGTGTGGTACTCACGCGATCTCGCAAGGTGGAGATTGACAAGGAAGAGCATGAGTGTGAGAATGCGAGTGCGAAAGTGAGTCAGACCACAGATAATGAGGAGGCCAAGGGCAACTCAACGGAGGAGGTAAGGGTAGGGGCCAAGATAGGGGAACTCACACCAGGTGAGATAGCCCGGGCCCAGAGAGAGGACGAAACTTTGAGAGTTTTAAGGGAGAGAGCCACGTTGGAGCAATCGGCTGAGGTAGGTACTCACATAAAGGAGAGTAAGGGAATTTACTATCGGGTAAAGAAGGCCGGGGCTGGACGTGCTGATGTGGAGCAGTTGTTGGTACCTAAGCAGTACCGAAGTGAGCTGGTGAAGATAGCTCACGAAGGAGTGTTCGGGGGACACTTAGGAATTTCGCGCACACAGGACAGAATAATGCAGTCGTTCTTTTGGCCTGGGATAGGTGCGGACGTAGGTCGTTTCTGTCGATCGTGTGACGCGTGTCAAAGGACATCCAATAAAGGTAGGGTGACAAAGGTACCCCTAGTGCCGACACCCCTGATCGACACGCCCTTTTCGCGCGTCGCCATAGATTTGGTTGGTCCACTTCCGCGTACGGAACATGGGAGATCGCGTTATATTTTGACGCTAGTAGATTATGCCACGCGTTTCCCGGATGCCGTAGCCTTAAGGGGGATATCAGCTGAGCAGGTCAGTGAAGCGTTAATGGAAATATTTTCTCGGTTAGGCATACCAAAGGAAATAGTTTCAGATAGGGGATCACAGTTTACCGGTGAGCTGATGAGAGAGGTCAGTGCACTTCTCAAAACGAAACAGATATTCTGCTCGCCCTACCACGCGATGACCAATGGTCTGTGTGAAAGATTTAACGGAGTGCTGAAGAATATGCTTCTCCGAGTAGCTCATGACAGACCCAAGGACTGGGACAGAATGTTGTGTCCACTGCTGTTCGCGTATCGCGAAACCCCACAGGCCAGTACAGGTTTTTCGCCGTTTGAACTAGTGTTCGGTCACCCTGTGAGAGGACCACTTGCAATACTGAAGAATCTGTGGACTGGGGAAGCGGAGTCAGAAACGAGGTCATCGTACGAATACGTGGTAGATATGAGGGAACGATTGGAGGATGCCATGAAAGTCGTAGCCGAAAACAGCAGCGTCGAAAAACACAGGCAGAAGAAATACTACGATAGGGGGGCCAAACAGAGGAAATTCCAAGTGGGCGATTCCGTCCTCATACTTCTCCCAAGTGACGGATCGAAACTACAGATGACTTGGAAAGGGCCTTACAAAGTAGAAGAGCAGAGAGGGTCAGTGAACTACATGGTGAACGTCAAGGGGAAGAGACGACTGTATCACGCGAATATGCTGAAGAAGTATATTGAGAGGGAAGACGAACAGGAAAACACAGAGACAATAGCTGCAGCTATAATTGACGAGACCGATGAAGGAGAGGAAGCGACTTCGATGCCTCTGGAGACAGTCATGCCTAAGCTAGAACAGACCGAAACCTACAGGGATGTACAGTTAGGGGACACGCTAGATCAGGATCAGAGAGAACAGATGCAAGAGCTCATGGAAGAATACAAAGATATATTTACCGATGTACCGGGGCTCACTGACCTGATCGAGCACAAAATCCCATTGCTAGATCAAAAACCGGTGAAGGTAAGACCCTACCAACTACCGTACTCAACTAGAGAAGCTGTCAATGCTGAGGTAGGCAAGATGCTTGCGGCCAGAATCATCGAACCGTCCGAGTCCCCGTACAATAGTCCAATTGTATTAGTTAAGAAGCCCGATGGTCAACACCGTTTCTGCAACGACTACAGGCGGCTAAATGTTGTGACTGCCGATGACGCCGAACCGATGCCTGAGGTAGAAGCCATTATTTCCAATCTAGCGGAGGCAAAATATTTCACCAAGCTGGACTTGACAAAGGGCTTTTGTCAAGTTCCGATGGCCGAGGAAGATAAACACCTGACGGCGTTCGCCACACCGTTTGGGCTATACCAGTACAGGGTCATGCCGTTCGGGTTGAAGGGATCCCCCGCCACATTTAACAGGCTCATGAGGAAAGTATTAAAAGATGCTGGCGAAGGGGTAGATGCATTTGTAGACGACTGTCTTATACACAGTGCAAATTGGCCTGACCACTTGGAACGTTGTCGGAATGTCTTCGAGCGACTGAGACGGGCAAATTTAAAAGCTAGACCTACCAAGACGCTAATAGGGATGACAGAAGTCGAGTACTTAGGCCATAAGCTGGGACAGGGGACTGTAAGACCGCAGGAGAGTAAGGTGCGAGCCATTGTCGACTGTGACCGACCGACGACCAAGACACAAGTGAGGAGTTTCCTGGGGCTAACGGGGTACTATCGGAAGTTTGTACCAAATTACAGTGCAATCTCGGCGCCGTTGTCAGACCTCACAAAGAAGTCCCAGGGCACAAAGTTCGCGTGGGGACACGCGCAGGAGAACGCGTTCAATGCCCTAAAAATTTGTTTGAGTTCCGAGCCGATACTACGGATGCCAGACTGGAACAAGGAACTGATTCTCCAGACAGACGCATCTAACCTTGGAGTGAGTGGCTGCCTACTTCAAGAAGACGAGGGTACGAAGTATCCAGTTGTATATGTTAGCAGAAAGTTGAAACCTGCGGAGAAGAACTACTCAACAATTGAAAAGGAATGCCTGGCCATAGTTTTCGCCGTTAGTAAGTTGCAGGCGTATCTGTATGGGAGAAACTTCGTGTTAGAGACGGACCACCGACCTCTAACTTGGATGCGAACTAAAGACCAGAAGAACGCGAGGGTAACTAGATGGAACCTGGCGCTGCAACCATATAACTTTCGAGTCAGCAACATCAGGGGGCGAGACGCTCTATGGGCCGACACTCTATCTAGATTACCGGTAGATTAATAATTTTATTAGCCGATTTTGCCAGGGAAAATCGACTTAAGTGGGGGCGATTGTAACAGGGCGACAGACAGGCAAGGTATGGCTAGCGTGGGAAGATAGCTAACGGCGGGGAGACAGAGTTATTGTAGGCCAGAGGGGGAAAGTAGCCGATGCAACTGAAGCGCTTTGACACCCGAAAAGGGTAGTGTTTACTTGACCGCCGTACTTGTCGATCAGATCACCTGGGAATTGCTTGGGGGGGTAGAGCTGTTTCAACAGTATTTGACGTGGAGTCGACGGGGGTGGCTATTAGGATAACTAATGTACACTCGGTGAGCGTCTTGGGACGCTACCTGACTGGGTATAAATCCCCGAACGCTCCTTCCAACTTCAGACCGCTGAGAGCACTCACCAGCTTCGTGCCGAAGAGGAGACCACAACCGCGACTGTAACTTTGTACTAGTCTTGTGAGTGGGGAAGGTCAGGGAACCCGCAAACATCCTTTGTCAGAGCGTGGTATCTTTGGTATCTTGTCGGCATTTGGGCTGCTGCTGAGTGGTAAGTTAATTGTACGATGTATGTGTATTTTACTTAATGTTCATGATTGTAGAACCTAAATCTAGTGGGTTTACTTTGGTATAACTACTGCCTCTGAGAGAGTCACGGAAACGCCGTTATATATATGTTACGAAACCTTATAGGATGGGGTCCGTTAGAGAGAGCGTTATTCTTCGTGGGGAACGTGTAAATATCATTAAAACTGTATTGATCGTTTATTCTATTGCCTATATGGGAGCCTATGGAGTATGGGAGCTGCAGCCTGACTTATAACAGTGTCAGCGGTTAAAAGTGTTAGTGATGAATATCCGTCATGGAGTAAGTATGGAAGTCATGCCTTCCAGCAGTAGATTAGGACTTTGCGATTGTTTTTCTACAGAGGAGGAAGAACAACACCTTCTTGGCTTCTCAACTTCTTGTACTTTGATTAACGACATCGTGGCTTCTTGGCTTCCCGACCTATTGGTACCTGCCGATACCTGTTGATCTAACTGCGCAGTCAAGCCAGGGTAGAGAGGAAGAACCAGTGCCCAGATAGCGCCATACACCCCTAAAGGAGAGGTTTCCTTATGCTGAATGTTCCCATGTGTTTTATAAAATGTGCTAGAAATTGAATATTACGAAGCCATTTAATTAGCATGTACTGATTTGTATCAACTTCATTCCATCGAAATTCACATGAAATTGTATGACCTGTGTTCCTATTATTATTGAATGAATTAATAATTATTGTATATATGTAAGCAATACAGATATCGTTTGTTATAACTTATAGAAGAGAGATAGTCGATTATTTAGTGTGTTTGTGCCGTGCCCATCACGGCTGGTGTCAGAAGAAAGTTAGTGAGAGAAAGTGGAAACATCACATGCTTGAAGACCCAAAAATGGAAACTAAGAAAATCATTATTTAAAGTTTGAAAGTCCAGAACCTCTCTCTTGCAGCTGAAAGTGTGATTTCTAATATTTTGTGGTTGCAGCTTTTTTTTTTTCAAACTTTGATTTCGCAGAGACAAGAGTGATAAAGCAAGCTTGTATGAGGGATAAATATGAAAAACATTTCTCGTGGCTTTGGTAGTTTTTTTCCCCTGTGGTCTTTATTTACTCTGTGCAAAAAATTGCTAGTGCATGCAAAACCTAAACATACATTTGTGAACAAGGGTGCACTTATTAGACTTGGAAATAGGTTGATGATGTGATTATGCCTGATCTCAGTGTTTTCATGTGAATGTAATGTTTAGCAGATGAATCTCATTCGAGAATGTGCATAAGATTAGGAATGTGTTCTAGATGGAATTATAAGTACATCTAAACTAGTCACCGGCAATGTACATGTAACTTTTTTTTTCTCCTGATCTCCATGCTCACACAATTTGAACAACTGAACATAAACAAATAATTCTTTTCATTTTGATGCGAATTCTTTATTTCAAATCCATATTCTGTACAAAAAACATTTGGCTGATTATTAGTGCAAATATTAATAATTATAATATTGCACATTGTCATAAAGTACGTACAGGGCAATCACCATTTCAGACCATAACATTTTTCATAATTTTATGTAGACTAGTTCTGCAATGTGCCATGGAAACAGTTGTAGGTTTTCTCTAAGCATACATGTATTACACTGAATGCATGAATGTATTCTGAATGTTTGGAAAAATGACCTAGTTCTTTTCTTGTAATTGGCTGTGATTGAACATCTTGGTTCAGTTGAAAGTCAAGTGAGGCTGACTGTGCCTAACAGTAAACACATGTACAAGAATGTGGTCCTCTTATTTCTTGAATGAAACATTCAGCAACATACACATGTACATGTACATGTACTAGGCTTCACTAAAAAATACATGTACAGGCCCATCTTTAAAAAGCTAAGATCACATGACATGGACATTAATTATAAAAAGTTATTATCTTGTCATGGATGTTTTCAGATACAATTTTTTAATTTAGCTAAGCAATATTGTCATGGTCATAATACACAATGTCCAAGATAGCTGGAGGTGGAGATCATTGTTTCTTGAAGTCGCGGCCCATTGCATTTTTATGAAAATTGTAAGTAACTGTTTTGATAAATATCAGAACTGAATAAACATGTGTGAGCACTGATTCCAGATCCATCTTTGGAGAAAAATCCACCTAAAACCTAGATATCTTTGTTTTTGTTTCCACTTGATGCAAACAGAGATTTAATATGATACCCTACACCTAAATGCTAAGAAAACGAAAGTCATGCATACTGGAACAGGGCACCATGAACACCAGGAGATACTAGTAAACAAAACAGCACTAGAAAAAGTGACTGATTTCAAATACCTAGGATCACATAAATCGCAAGCTGCTCAAAGGACATAAAAACAAGGATAGGAATGGCAAAACACAAAATGGTTCAACTAAACAACATTTGGAAGGATAGAGGCACACCAACGGACCTCAAAGTGAACATACTTAAGTGCTTGATCTGGCCAGTCCTACTATATGGTTGTGAAGCCTGGACACTCAAAAAGGCAGACATAACAAGATTGGAGGCAGCTGAAATGTGGCTTTACAGAAGGCTACTCAGAATAAGTTGGACAGAAAGGAGAACAAATACAAGCATCTTAGAACAGCTTGGCACCACCAGAAGAATAACACCTGAAATAAATAAAAGAAGACTTGCATACATCGGCCACGCGGCCCGAAACAAAAGCACGGCCCTTATGATATCAATTCTTCAAGGAAAGACAGAAACAAAAAGAAAACAAGGAAGACCACCCATTACATATCACGATAACATCAAGAAAGTCAGCCAGCTGGAAATAAGTGAACTAACTAGGAAAGCTAAGGACAGGATTGGGTGGAGGAGATTTTGTCGTGACATCCACTGTAGCAGCTAACATCGATGACGATGAAGCCGACAGGTGACAGGTGAGGTGACCCTTCACTGGCTTCAGACCGTCCCCTTTGCCCCTTAAAAATAACTGAAACAGCAGATT
Organism: Onchidella celtica; assembly: GCA_963931925.1. Taxonomy (NCBI): domain Eukaryota; kingdom Metazoa; phylum Mollusca; class Gastropoda; order Systellommatophora; family Onchidiidae; genus Onchidella; species Onchidella celtica. Next base: position 42,909,953 of record OZ007569.1, read on the forward strand.
ATGTCTGTGACAATAAGTTAAGGCAGAATGGAAAACCATTTCCATATCGTAATAATCTGGGATGCTAAATATGTTTTGTAGAATAATAATGATGTTAAGCGGAGAGCTGTATTAATGCATGTATTTTTAAGCGATTTGCTGCAGTGAAAACTGCAATCTACATTCCACCTTTTCCAGTTCATTTTATGCCCTGATATTGTGTAAATAAAGTGTCACAAACAGGACATGGGTTCAGTTTGTTAAGAATGCAGCCATTGCCATGGTAATTGATTTGTAATCTCCCTCATTGGATTTATACCAATCTATACTTCTTTATTGTTCAGATGTACAAAATTACACATGCATTCTTAGATTTACATATAATATTTTCAAAATTTTGTCAACACAATTTGTCCATACACTGAAAACTGTAAAAGAGTAAAAAAAAAAAAAAAGTCAGATGTACAGTTACAAGCTGAATGTGTCAGCTGTTCCCATCTCACAAAATTCAAGACGAAATGGACGCAGGTGCACTACATGGTCAAACAGCCTTGGTGTTTATTTTTATTTCAAAAACTATAATAAGTACAGCTTTGTACTACCATACTTTTGAATTGGACGTGAAAATGGAATAGTTTTTTGTTTGTTTGTTTTTCAGTACTGTTGGCTGACAACCAGAACTGACTAAGTCCATTTTGGCCCCTTTTCTGATTATAGCCAAATGTTTTTTCATAATGTCTAAAGCTATCTATGCCGTAGTCTTTCAAATAACCTTAGAAACGCATTTCTAAATACAATGTATACATGTAAATATTTTTTTTTATGTCCGTAGGTTTATTATGTCATTGTTAATGGCCCACAATTGACCAATTTTCTCAAAATGCCAATTTTAGACATAACCAGTTCTGGTCATCAGCTGACCAATAACGTGAGGCGAAGCCATGAAATCAGTAATACGTTGCTGCCGTCAAAGTTGCAAAAAAATCAAGCAAACTGATGGCTGGGATAAAAATTTCCCATTCTTATAATAGAAAACAATTGCTGACATGATTTCGTCATCGTTCCCGAAGACTGTTATGACTTGAACATATATATATAAATCGATTTTTCTATTTTTTAACTACATTCAAAGCCACATCGAATGGTCTTTGTTCTAGACTCCCAAGCCGAAAAACAATTGAAGAGCAAACTTTCAGAAATCATTAGACCCGTTGTGCCAAAATAAAACAATTTTTTTGCTTCTCCTGAAAAGTAGTCGATCAAAACCAATTACATGTACCAGTTTTAGCAAATGGTGACGATTTAAACTGACAAAAATCAAAAACCCTGTTGAGCCCCAACCATCACTTTGCTTGATTTTTCTTTCAACATGGGTGGCACTGACTTTTTACTGATTTTGAGGAAATGTTAGACTAATAAAAAATAAATAATACACTTGAATGAAAAAAAGTTCTCATTTTGTTTCTTTTCCTGTCATTTTGAGGAAATAGTTTTCTTGTTGTCTTTTTCTGTCTTGTTCTTTCAATTCTTTTTTATTTTTCTTTCTTGGCTCACCCAACTTCCATTTTTAAATGTGGATTTCTTTTTTTTTATTATGGGTTTTGTGCCAGGGTTTTGAACCTGTGGAGACTTGGTTCTCTGCTCCGTTTCTTTGTTGTGTGGTTTTAACTGACTGAGCTATCTCCACCCCCCACCTTGTGGGTGTTGAAATAACTTATATATTAACTTTAGTCCTAAAAAATGGAAATAACTTATATATTAACTTTAGTCCTAAAAAATGAACAAATAAAAAATATGCATCTGAATGGGTTTGAACCCACAGCAATAAGACTGGTTATGCACTAGCAATCCACTACATTAAACCTCTTGGCCATGCAGGCTGCTGATAGTGTGAGTGAAAAGATTTATTCAAACACTCTTACTTAAAAAAAAAAATTAAAAAGGGGCATAAGTGGCCAAGTGAATCATTCAAGGGAGACTAACCAACAATTCCTTTACCTTCCTTTACCCCTATCTTAATGAACAAGTCAAAACTGTTGAGCTAATGGATGCACAGGAGTTCCTGAGGATGTGGATGGCAATGAAAACACTTGTACTGTGATTTTTTTTTTATCTCAAATTCTGTACATTACATGTATCGTTACAGAATGTCTCCATCCACCTAACTCAAATTTGCGAGAAACACCATTCAGCCTTCAAACAGACTGTATATCATCAGGGCCATGCTATACAAAACTAGACGTTTAAAGTGTGGCAATTTTAATCATTTAATTGATTTCCTGGAATTTAAACATCTTGCAAACCAATCTCTTTTCGTGTCTCCTATAAAAATGTCAAAATGTCAGGTAGTTAAAAACATACAGTAATGATATTGAAGGTCACATGGTAAACTATCATAGCTTGACTTAAAAAAAACAACAAAAAAACTACGATATTTGGTATGCTGTTGCCCTTGCAGGTTGTTTTTCAAGACAGGCCTTAAAATCTGAAAACTAAGGGTTAAATAATGTTTCTACAAAATCATAGATATTAACTCTGATAAAGAAAGTTATTCGTTTTTTTGCTTCTCCTGAAAAATTTGCAAAAAGTAAGTTATATGTATACAATAGCTCACCATGCAGTCCTTGAAATGGCTTAAACTTAACACTATGTCTAAAGCTGTTATGATCAGACTTGCTTTTCATTTTTTTTCTTCCCCAATTTCACTGAACTTAATTATATATGGCCTTTAGCGTCTTTACAGACGGTCTTAGCAGCTAGAATATTCACTTTCATTTTGACTGACAGCTTCTCTCGTGGCTTATTCTGCCAATGTTTGACCCGAGAGTGCGATGGCAGTGATTGCAGGTCAGTCTTTTGGGTTCACTTTGGCGAGTGTTTTCATTCCGCCTCTGTCGTTTTGTCAGGTATGTTTCTTTTGCCTTGAAGTCTATTGCGAGCGTGCCACTGCGCAATTTTTGTCTCCATCTGCTTCGATCATTTGCAAGGTTCTCCCATTCATTGGGGTCGATGTTGAATGCTTTCATCGTGACCTTGCAAGTGTCTTTGAATCGCAGATGTGGCCTACCTCTGGGTCGGTTGCCAGTAGCAAGTTCCCCGTAGAGAATTTGTCTGGGGATGCGATCATTTTCCATACGGTGGAGATGTCCAAGCCACCGCAGTCTTTTTTTGCCTAGGAGAGCCTGAGTTGATGGAATGTTGGCTCGGCTCAGAACTTCGATATTTGAGATCCTGTCTTGCCACTTGATCTTGAGAATTTTGCGTAGGCAGCGCAGGTGGAAGGAGTTGAGGGATCTTTCATGTTTGGAGTAGGTGGTCCATGTCTCTGAGCCATACAGCAGGGTGCTTAGGACGCAAGTTTGGTACACGAGTACCTTTGTTTTGATGGTCAGCTTGCTATTGTTCCACACCCTTTTTGAGAGTTTGCCAAAAGCTGTGGCCGCCTTTCCTATTCTGGCATTTATTTCAGTTGTTATGTCTGTGCTACCACTGATGGTTGAGCCTAGGTAGCAGAATTTTCCCACTTGCTCCAGAGGAGAGCCATTCAGCATGATTGGGTTGGGGTTTCTCAAGCCTTGTGTCAAAACTACAGTTTTTGAGACACTGATCTTTAGCATGAATTTGTCACAGGCTTTGGCAAGGCTATTGATGAGAGCCTGGAGCGTGGTTTCATCGTGGGCCACGATTGCAGCATCATCTGCGAAGAGGAGCTCTTGTAACATAATATGCTCTGTACGAGATTTTGCTTTTAGTCTGGCAACATTAAAAATGGAGCCGTCCACTCTGGTGTTAATAAGTACTCCACCTGAACATTGACCAAAGGCATTCTTGAGTAGGGCTGCAAAATATATACCAAATAAGGTAGGAGCAAGAACACATCCCTGCTTCACACCGCTGTTTACAGCAAATGAATTGGATGTGCAGCCCTCAAAGTTGACACATGCCCTCATGTCAGTGTGGAAGGATGCAATAAGTTTTAGCAATGTTGGTGGACAGCCTATGGATTTAAGGACTGCATACAGGCCAGATCGGCTTACGGTGTCGAAAGCCTTTGTTAGGTCCACAAAGCATGTTATAAGCGGCCTGTTTTGTTCTTTACATTTTTCTTGGATTTGCCGAAGTGCAAATATCATGTCAATAGTTGATCGTTTGCTTCGAAAGCCACATTGTGTTTCTGGTAAGACTTTTTCCGCCAGTTGTTGAAGGCGGCAGAGGATGACGCGAGCAAAAGCCTTTCCAGTAATGCTGAGGAGGGATATGCCTTGATAGTTGTTGCAGTCGCCTTTGTCTCCTTTGTTCTTGTAAAGTGTGACAATTTTGGCGTCTCTCATATCATGTGGTATCACGCCTTCTTTCCAACACTGCAGTAACAGATTATACAGGTGTGGTAATAGTGGGCCTTTTAGGTCTTTTAATACCTCTGCAGGAATGTTGTCACTTCCTGTGGCTTTTCCAGCAGACAGGTGGTCGATTGCATTGGAAAGCTCGACTAAGGAAGGTTCAGCGTCAAGTTCGGCCATTATTGGCAGTTTTTGGAGGTGTTCCTCAAAATCTGGTGGAATATTTTTCTCAGTTGAATACAACAGAGAGTAATGCTCTACCCACCTATTCAGTTGTTCATTTTTATCTGTGATGGGTTCACCATTTACAGACTTAAGTGGGGCGCTTTTGGTGATGATTGGCCCAAGAGCTACTTTCATCTGACTAAAGGCGGTTTTCATATCTCCCTTTTCATTTGCCTCTTGTATGCTGTTACACAAGTCTGTCCAGTATTTGTTGGCGCAACGTCTTACCTCCAGCTGAAGTTTAGCTTTTGCATTTTTCAAACAAGTTTTTGTACTCTGATTGCAATTTTTGTTATACTCATTGAAAGCAGATTTCTTTTGCTCAATGAGAGGTAGGAGAATTTCGCTGTTCTGGGCTACCCAGTCGTTGTTTGAAACTTTATGCTGTCCAAAAGACTTGATGGCACAGTCATGAATTTTTGAACTGAGAACTTAATTATGTGAGTAATTTATGCCTGATAAATACATGTAATTACAAAGCTTGAAAATTATTTGCCTTTTCAAGCCATTTGGCCAATATATTTTTTCAAGAACTGCACATTCAATGTCAAAGACTTGCCTGTGGTTTGCAGAAATTTGACCTCATCGGTTATAAAATAAAAGTTTTCAGTTCCAATATTTTGAGGTTAAAAACATTTTTTTCAACCAGGGGTTATTGATAAAGTACATACGCTCTGATGAAGAGGTGGGGTTGCCTCTAATATATGATAAGCATTGGGGGAGGAGTTTGGCGAGCAAACGAAAGTTTTTCATTTATGGTAATTGAACATTTTGTCCTTATGAAACTGACATTGTTCATGCAAAATGTCACTGCAACTACAAGTTTTCAAATAGCACGGTCTTATCACTGATGTGAGGTCCAGGGTGTGAAAAGTTTACATGGGAGCCAAATATCGCAAAAATCGAGCATACAAACTTTAAGGTTGGCCCCCTGCACACAATTTTAACATGTTAATTACCCCTATGGCTGAAATCGTCACCATTCCCTAAGATTGTAGTAACTCAAAAATTCTACAAACTGATTTCTATACATAGTCAACATTCAAAGCCACATCAAATGATCTTGATTCTAGACTCCTTACCCGCAAAATAATGAATAGCAAATTTTCAAAATATAATCAGCACTAGACCAGTTGTGCCAAAATAAAATAGTGTTTTTGCTTCTCTTGAAAGGTAGTCAATACTAATCACTACAGTTTTAAGGAAAGGTGACGATAATTATGATCACTGTCACTTAATGCACACTGGTAATAATATCAGAAACAATAAATGCACACACAGAGCAAAAGTCAATCTGGAAGGTGCATTGGCATTGTGAAATATCCATCATGAAACGAGAAAATTCTCCACATTGCAAATGTGTTAGCTGATTTGAATCAGTTTGTCTTACGAAGACATCTTCTGAGAGATATTTCATTTGAAGCAACTTAGGAATGCCATGAAACTGAAAGACTGCTCGAGGGTCATATCAACATTCAAGGATTAACTTGCAATGATGATACATGGCACAGTGGCATGGTATGAATTAGATTTGAGAGGATCTAAATTTTCTTCTGCAACATTATGTTACAAGAGAAACTTGGATATTGGGGAGCTATAATTGGATGACCAAGTGAATGGGGTAAGTAGACTCAGAACTTGAAAACATGAAAGTGCTACTTAATACTGTTTTCAATGCAATCATTTTAAGATGGGCCTGCCACTGGTGCTTAATTACAAAACATTTTCGGGTTTTTAAAAAAAATAATAGATATTTTAGAGAATTATTCAAATCCCAAGCAAAATCTTGGAAGATTTTATTGTGAAGCTGAAACTGCAAAAGCCAGCACTCTTCTTTAGACAAAGATTTATACACTAACATATTTCTGTTTGCCGTGACATTTCATATGTGCTATATGTCTTATCTTCTTCATGTTTCATTATAATTTTCATGGTCAGTAAAAAAAAAAGAGGTTTCAAACAGACACTTGTGACTAGTTGTCAACAGCCACTCATCTAATGCAAATGTACAACAAAACCATGAAAATAATGATACAAAATGAATGGTTGGATGACATTGTGGAAAAAGAAAAAAACCATTGGTGATCTTTTTCAAATGTGGACTGAAACTCAGAATCCCAGGAGTGGAAATAAGATACAGTGGAGCCCGCATAATCCGAAGTCGTCAGGAAATGGGTTACACTTTGATTTACCAGAGTTCGATTTACCTCCAAGCCGAGAAATAACCACTAATATGCTGTTTGCCTCATACCATCCATTTAATTACATCCCCTCTTGCTGACCCCCCCCCCCCCCCCCCACAAACACACGCACAAACAACGACATAAACACCTGTATGAGATCTTTTGGTTATTTTTCTTCTTTAGAAGTGACCGTACCGTGGTGGTAAAACAAGAAAAGCAGTGTTGAATGCCTTTTTAGGCCTAATAATTCTGGTCAGCAAAGTCTGCTGGCTGTCTATATCTTGGCCACATGTATTGTGTGTGACGTCATCAATCAATAAAGACATTCTCCCATGTATGAAGTTCAAATGCAAGACCGTAGGCCTACTGCGTTATCCCACCTTACCATCAGTGGCGTCGAATTACCATTACGCAGTGTAACAATCCTGTACTCGTCCCCCCTACCCATCGAGTGTAGTGTGGTGAACGTGTAAACACTACAGCGAGGTATTTACAGTACTGAAGTGCAAAGAACTAGGTCAGGTCTTGTTCCTCCAGGACCTTGCCACAATATTTAAGTTTAATACAGTCATGTGATGCTGCGTTCTACTGCATGTTAATCTTATACGGTATACTGTGTCTTGGTTGTGCATGTTGTCGTTACGTCAGCAATTGATAAATTTACTGGTCATAATCCGAGCACCATCTCGCGTACGCGTGTTGGTGGCTGACATCCCTGGTCATTGGGGCAGAATCATGCTTAGTGCAGGGATCCCACCTGTACCACAGCCACCCTCCACACCATGTTTCTCGCTTGCTCGGATAGACACGTAAGAGGAAGGCTCTGCAGTCTACCCATTACATCATTTTTGGCACCTCTACTTCCCCCTCTATCGCTGCTAAGAGTAAAGACTTGTTGAACAGTTGTTTGTGGAAATTTGTTTTTATGGGGTTGAAATCAGAAGTTACCTTGAGGATGAGCGCACTCAATCAGATTTATGAGAATTTTGGGCAGTTCAAACTCGAATTAGCAGTAAATGTTTAATGGAGATAAAGAAGAAAAAAACTCATTTCAAAAACTCGATATAGCAGAAATTCGAATTCGAAGTAAAGTACGCGACAGACCTGCGCTGGCTGTGTATAAAAGGAGAGTGGTGGTATGTAGACTAAAGAATTATAACGATTTAAGACCTTGGGTTGAGTTTTGAGTCAGTGGCGTTTTAAAAAGTTATTTAAGAATTAAAATTGCATCTATATGGACTAAATCATATCATGACTTTGGTTTAGAAAAATTAATTGTGTTTTTAAATGTCAAAAAGTCGTAAAACGATCTATATTGAGGAACCGAAAACAGATTAATAAGAGTTAAATCATTCCAAAATTGCTTATATCGCGAGTGTAATCTGTACTCACGCCAAAGGTTATCTACTCAATGTGTTTACAGCATGTTAGCTCATCAATCAGTTTGCTGTTTCAGCAGGAGAGGGCCTTGGTGTCTGACAGACATTCCTGGAGTTGAACAGGGTGTTCACAAGGATTACGGCCACAAGGAGCTCCACATGTTGCAACTTGATTTTCTCTTCTCTGATGATTGCATTCTTTCGCGACAAGTCACAGGGAACCGGATTTCCTGTCACACAGTCAGAACGTATCCCTGATTTCTCAGTCAATTGGTTGTCATCTCTTTTGCCGTTTGGCTGGAGAAAATATAAACATCTGGTGGATTAAATGTTTTGGTCATGTAACAAAATATGGAAATCTCTTTGAAATGAATAACTTTAGTTCATAAAATAAAATAAAAATGGGGAGGAGAGGGTGGTGTCTTGATTTTCACAGCCCAACTAGTTGTACGAATTCTTATTACATGTATATTTAAACCATACGTAGTCCACACTGATTTATCAATGTTCTAATTTAGATTTAACTGATGCGTTTAGGAAAGTAATATCATCCTGAAAACTGAAAATGTTGGCCTACTGAGCAGAAATTTTTAAAATAAACATCACATGACTCTCACCCCTGAACAAAACAGTCTTCATATGACATATAAAAACCAAATTTTGACAAAGGAGATGGGAAACCAGGCCAACTTTTCCCACCAGATACAATTGGAGCAAATGTTGGCTTTGTTTAAACAGCTCACACAGAGATCAGGATGGGTGTTTTCTCAAGAAACTTGTCCATTCTGAAGGTAAAATAGATGAGCTTCCTAAATGGTCTTTTGAGGCCTTCAGCATCTTTAAACACCACTAAAATTTTTCAGACAAAAATAATTCCTTGTAGGTCTTTCTGAAATTTATGAAAAGCTAAGCCTCATAATTTCTTCTCTCAATATCAACAATCTAATCAAGGCAGGATGATAATAACCATCACATTCAAACCAACATGTGTTAAAACTAAACTAAGCAAGTGCTCCGCACAACAGTGATATTGGAGGAACGGATGACAATATGCCGATAATTAAAAGAAATGGGGACATAATTGCGTTATTTATTGGACACTTCCCATTATTATGGTGATGTTTGATCCCCCACCCACCCACCCCCTTTTTTCCTTCTCTTCCACCACTAATCTGCTATTTCGACTTTCTCTTTACTCGACACGAGTCAGACGGTCCCACTGATATCGAGATATTTGGATTGCACTGTACTTACAGTGGGTGATTTTATGTGGAGAGCACAATTTAGATGACAGAGACCATGGTGTGCATGAAAGTAAAGATATTTATACTGTAAGAGAGAATACAATATTACACATATTAGACTAGGGATGTTGCCGCTGTACATCATATGCTGAGAGAACACAGAATGCAAGAGATCTGTTGTGGTTGTTTGCAAGAGAAACAGATTTACAAAACTATCAAAGAATACATGGTGAGTAGAGGTGAGCACTACAGAAATTGCTATAGTTGGGCTGTGTTCAGGGATTGGTTTTCTGGTATACCACAGGATAAACAAAGGGTGTGTTGTCAAGCTTGAATGGTTGAGTGTGATATCAAATTTTTAATGAGCAATGGTTGATTGTGACAAAGATTATGCTCAGCTGAGCGTTCTACCCTAGGATGTTACAATAATGTCGTCATCTTGATCGTAATCTGTGCACAGTTGAATTATGTCCTGCGTGTCAGGTCAATGTGTTTTAGTTAGGGAAGCATATTGTGTGCACTGTTAATTTTGTTAATTTATCAGTGTGTGTGTATATATGTGTGTGTGCGCGCTATGTATCATACTTTCTGCTTCTGTAACTGTATTGTTATGTATTCAATGATCAAAACAAATTTCCTTGTACAAGGACGAATAAAATTTATCTTATCTTATCTTATCTTATCTTTGTTCAAGGACTTGTCTGTTTCAGAATGAGGGTATGCAGCAGTAATATGTCAATATGAGTGCAGTGTGTCTGGGTGAGAATGAATACACAAGTGGTGTTTACACAACTTCAGAGAAATGGGCACGCTTAGCAAGAAGATGTGTTTAACAGATGATACTGTCGAAGATCCAAAAATTCTGTTACGCGCAGCATGTTTATTACTGTGTTTAGCTTACACGCTCTATGAAGTTTTTCTCTACACATCCTCCTAGGGCTCTGACAAACTATAACAATAGAACTGTCACAAAATAATGTCATAGCTCATAATAAAATTAAACATGACAGGTCCTTAGACCAGGGTTCATACAAAGTCTTGAAAACTAATTTTAAGGACTTCCTAAGGACTCACAGTAAACAAATTAAGGACCTGTGTGCCTGTGACCAAGAAATATTGCAACTATGCAAGTGGTGTGCAGCACTCATTGAAACGAAATGTTTCTGTGTCCAGAGTTCAAACATAGTAAATTCACTCTGAAAAGTTCAGTTATTTCAAAGTACCAATTATCCAGTGTGGAACTTTAAGATTTGAATCTCAAATGTTTCAACAGAAACACAAATTTTAAGGACTTTTTAAGGACTTTGACATCATTTTCAGAATTTAAGGACTTTTTGAGTACTTATTTTTTCTTTTATGAAAATTAAGGACTTTAAGGACTTTTAAGGACCTGTGTGAACCCTGTTAGACAGATGTGGTAAATCTGCTGGGTAAATTTGGTTCATACACAAATTACTTTGGTAACTTTAGGTACAGATCATTGTAAGTAAACTGTACAGTCAAAACATTCTACCCAGGAAAGAACATTGAGGACGTGAAGGCTGGAGCACAAGCAGGAAATTTTCTAGGTTTATTTGTTTCAACCATGGAACAATTCAGCAAAATGCAAAGAAAAAACAACGTCAGTGTGCTTTATTCTAACAACATATTTCTAAATGACTGCTCTATTATATACCTTGCACTCCTGACTCAGGACTAGATTTGGACCATTCTCTCTTTCTCCTTTGTGGTATACAGGGATTGTCTATAAGATACAGAAACAAATGAGTATTATTACACTACAACATGGTGTAAATGATACAGCACTAAAAACAGTAAATATAATACCTTGTCAGGGCTAGCAAAATCTGTGAAATTAAATATAAAATCATGAAAATTTCAGAAAGAAAGGTACAAATGCATGTTACATTTTTCTGTGGTTGATGATTAAAAGTGTAAAAATTTTGGGTTTTTCTCTTCCTTGCATCTCTCTTCTTTGTTTTCCACATCATAAGTCAATGAAACAAAACAGTGTAACTGTTAAGCGGTGCAACATGACTGACTGATGAGCATTTCATCTCAAAACACAAAAAATAAGTTAGACAATTGTGAAATGACCATGACGATGTCTAAAATTGTTTTTACTGTTACCTGAAAACCATACAGACGGGAAACAGGAGAGGCAGAGATAAATATAAACAATATTACCTTCCAAGGCCAACAAAGCTTGGTGTACATGTTTTCTCTTCTCCATCTGCCTGGGACCAATGTCCACATACTGAAGGCTTTGAAACATGACACTGGGCCACCAGTCTTTGCGAGTCTCCCAGCAATTTGTCACCACTCTTTTCAGTTGAAAGCTACAAAAGAAAAACAATGGAGAAATATAAATAACAATTACATAAAACTTAAACCAATCTCATTGCTTTCCAATAACAAAATTTGTTTAAATGTGCCCTTTAAGACCCTTTTTGGGTAAGTTTCAATGTCATTTAGACAATTTTCAAAACTTAAGTATAAAAAAAACATTGCGGTGGAAAGTATTTCACTGTGGTGCAAATTGACCCGTTTTTTTTTGCTCAACAATAAGGCCTGAATGACACCCTCACTGTGGTGCAAACTGGCCCCTTTTTTCACTCAACAATAGAGCCCGACTGACACCCTCACTGTGGTGCAAACCGACCCCCTTTTTTTTGCTCATCAATAGAGCCTGAATGACACTCTCACGGTGGTGCAAACTGGCCCTATTTTTTGCTCAATGATACAGCCTGACTGACAGTTTCAAAAGTTACAAAATTAATTTTCTTAAATGTCATTAAATCCAACCCAATCTCTTTTGTTTGACCTACTGTGTTTATTCATGTTTTTTTTAATTTTAAAGCTGTAAATGATGGTAAAACACAATGATCTTTTTTCTGGCTCCCTTTGATAAGCCCAGCACATGGATGATTGTACTGACATGCGTTCACTTTGGTGCAATGACCCTGCACAGAAACAAATGCCTTATGACCTGGCAAGCATGATATTTTTAAAGAGGAAGAGAGAGAGAAAGGTGGAAGCACAAGTTTATTTCAGGCATACTGGGCACCTCACCTAGTTCTTTACAAAATTAAAACAAAATGAGAGGGATGGAGAGCTTTCAATCATCAGGTAATGCTCCATATGCCTCTGCATTCATCTGTGCATCAGGTCTTGGAAGCAAAAGAGGCTTATCTGGTGTCTCTCATACTTTGTTTGAAAAGCACTCGGAAACATCGTCTAACTGCACAACTTTAAAACTGAGATTTATTTAATATTTCGCATTGTTGGTCACAACTGATTATGTAAGGTCAGCTGGTGACAAGTTTTCGGTCTCATTTCTCAATGAAACATGACTGTCTATTCAACTTTTCTTCATGGCCAACAGTACATGTGATAAGTGGGGAGAATCAGCTGTGAATGCAGTTATGAATTAAATCTGTGGGAAGCATGGTGGCAATGATATGTCTGCTCCAGTTGTAACTGGGATGCAATGACAGTAAGGCAAATTTCCCAAATGGGATCAAAGAATATACAAAACGAAACCAAAAATATGGCCTCAGGGTTTATATATACATATATATGTATATTTTGTTTTGTTTTGAGGATGTATAAGCTGGATATCTTTGTATTCTCATTGGATTTAAAATATATTTTTTAAATAATTTCCTTGATCAATGTTTACTTGGCTCACTTGTTGTTTATTTCTTCAAGCTTTGCTGCTAGGGCATCCCAAACTTCATCGTTCTCTCTGCAGTGATCATAATCAAGAAAATCAAAAAGGAGTTCCACAGCTGCTGGCTGAGCTGACTCTGTGAATAAAAAGTTATATTTGTTATGATTCCTGACACCAGAAAATGAATAGTTCCCCACCAACAAACAGACCTCCATCCTGCCATCTACAACAATCTGAACCAAGACTTCAACAGGACAGACTAATGTATTCTAACAATTAACAAAAAATATATTCATTCACAGATTTATCTCTGGTCACAAGAAATGTCAATCAATCACAAAAACATATAAATTGCACTTTATACTAATTTATAGACTATATTTACATTACATTACAGTCTCTGTTTAGACCTAAGTGTTCTTGCAGGCTACGTGGCTACAACTATTCTGTGCAGACATTTGAACGTTTTTTCTTTTGCCTGTGATAAAAATACATTCATCTGCTATACTAGCATGTTCCGATATGGGTACAGACTTTCAACCTGAGACACTTACCTATCTGATTGTATAACTTAAGACAGAGGGGATTGCAAGGGTCCAGTTTCATGATGCCCTGGTAAAAAGAAATGAATATTAAAAATTTGAATCATTCATGACTGTATTGTTTTTTTTTTTCCCAGCAAAGTTTCTCACAATGCATGCAATTCCTTAGAGGATTCTAATTTATATAACATGAAGAGTAAATGACTGCAGCATTATTAATTAATGTATATTTCTCATCCCCCGTCACACTTGGAGCTGCCAAACTCAGCATTCACAACCTGCCACAGTCACACAGTTTTCACCTTTTAAAAATTTTTTCATTTATTTAATTCAATTTAAGTACATATTACTGCACTTTCTGTCATCAGTGGATGTTTTGCATCATACAAGTAAACATTTCATGCACAGTTTACCTGACATTCAAAACTAGTGCTGTCTCAGTGAGATGGTTGGCAATATTGATTCTGTCTTATGATCAGAACCTAATCAGACGAAGGTTAAATTACTTTACCCACACATGAAAAAAAAGAAGTCTCTGATACTTTTTGGATATCACACAATATCAATAACAACTTTGCCACTGTGATAAAGATTCACCTTTAAACATTCTATTTGGATGGCCTGGTCACCTTCATGGTTACTTTCAAACTCGTACAGGTAGCGATGTGCATTTGGATTGGTTGGGTTTTTCTCTCTGTATGACTGCAGCAGATTACGAGCTTCATCAACATTCCCATAATACTCATAGATCTGATGAAAAAATGACATTAATTAATTTACACTTGACATCTTGCTTCTTGCATCAGCTGAGCTGGTTAGAGAGTGTCTACAGTGACATATGATGCAGTGATATACATACAAAAGACAAATTTAAGCAAAAGATTAACAGTTTTGTGACAGTATTGGGTCTTTCTTACCTCTTTCACTAGGTGCTTGCAAAGAGAGGAGAGATAAGGAAGATCCATTAAAACTCTTTGGTAACAAATCTTTCTCAAAATTAATGTGTACATCAGGTTTTAACAGAATTCTTGAAATTTATCTGCTTTAGTTTTGTCAAATTTAATTTATCTCCGGGGACAAAATCACCTTCTGACAAGATTACTCCATTATCAATAGCTTTAACACACGTTTTGGTCCCAGTATAAGGGAACAGTTATTGCTAAGATAATCTGAAGATTCTACGAAGTAGGCTGAAGTATGTCATTTCAGTCTCTAACTTCATTGTGTAGAAGCAGGGTGTCGGCAGTAATTTAATATCTTTCTTTTGATTATTTCATCACAGGGCTTAATCATTTTTCTACCATCTATCCATGCAAGAAAAGATATGTACATTGGGTCCCTGTCTAATATTTTTAAAGATCATGGTTTTTATTACCATCAGTATGCTGATGATGTCCAACTATATCACCCTGGTACGACTTTAGGTCATGTTGACAATGTTATAAAAGATAGTGAAAAGTGTATTATGGACACTGTCATGATTCAGATGTTGTTAAAACTCACGCAGAGAGTGAGTTGTTGTTGTTTTACCAGGGCCATGAGAAATTGGCTGGTGGCCTTGAACGGCCCTCGCGAATTATAGTTGGTGAGTAAATAAATGTAAAGTTAAACTGTTAGATGCACACTTGTCGGTTTTAATGTTCGTGATTAATAAGTAATGGAGTAGGGGTGAAACAAGGTGGGGCTAGTTGACATTGTTAATTATGACTAGACAAGTTTTGCACGTTAACTGGCTGGTAGAATAGTGCAGACGTATTACTACAATTAAAATGGGGGGAGGTTTCGACCTATGAGATAGCTGAACTAATTGGGCCAGCGGACTAGCACGCTGGGTAGCCAGATAGTATAAAACATCGTGTAACGTTCAGATTTGGTGAATACAGACGAGCAGAAGCATCGTGTCGTGAAGTATCTCCGGTTGACCAGTACCTGAACTGTGTGCTTTGAAGACAAGAAGTCCTTGCTAACGGACTGACTGAGCTCTAGAAAGAAAGGTCTGAGTGGGCTGACCTTTGAAAGCCCACGCTGCGCTATATTGATGTTCGCGCCTACCGGTAGGCGTGACCAATGGTAATATATCTTATTTGTTCAAGCATAATAGAGATCGGAGATAGAGAGAGAACTACAGCCTCATAGGAAGACTAAGGAAACCCCAGCTGGCACTCGACCACGAGTGTCCTGTATCATAGATCTATTGCCATAGTATGATTGGAATAATATAGCACATTGTTGATGAATTGAATAGTGATTGTGCATAAAATATAGTCTTTTGGCAACTGCTTAAATTACCTACAAGCCGAAGAGTGCTTCTGTAGGCTTTGAACGTACTGGGCTCTCCTAACATTCAAGCCCATATGATTTAGGGAGAGTTTGCCTGGCGACTGGCCAGTGGCGACTCAACTGTCACTTTAAATTGATATCTAGTTTCGTATAATATACCTATTTACTATTGATTGCAGTACCTCCATAGTTACATGAATATCATTGGTTAAGTTATTAATTAGAGTTTTTTTTTTGGTTTGAATATATACCCCTATTGTCTTTTGCTTGTTATTAATATTTATGTAAACTATGGCCTGACCGGCCTGACATATATACGCTCTAGTTATTTAATACTTTTCTTGTGTGGTTGTGTCCGAGTGTGAGTTAGCTGCCTCTCGTGCAGTCGTAACATCCCCAGGACCCTAACTCTGCTCGTGACAGACACAAAAGAATGGATGAACCAAAACAAACTAAAGCTAAATGAAGACAAAACAGAAGTTATGATTATTGGAAAGAAAAGACAAATTACTGCAATTAAAAATGTAAAATTAAATCTTGGTGAAAGCACTGTAGCAAACGTGAATAAAGTTAAAAACTTAGGCACAATTTTAGAATCAGATCTCAGCATGGAAAATCAAATAAGTTCATTATGTCGATCATTAATGTTTCAATTAAAAAACCTCAGCTCTATTCGTCCATTCATATCCCAAGAGGCAACTCGAATACTTATCACTTCACTTATGTTTTCAAAGCTTGATTATTGTAACTCTCTGCTCTTTGGAATTCCGAGCAACAAAATAAAACGCCTTCAGATAATTCAGAATAATGCAGCTAGACTGATTTTTAGAAAATCAAAAAGAGAATCTGCCTCAAGCCTTATTGACCAACTTCACTGGCTTACTGTTGAAAACAGAATAAAATTTAAAGCTGCAGTTTTGGTTTACAAATGTCTTGAAGGTTCAGCTCCCTCCTATCTTTCGGAACTTTTGAAAAAACATGAGTCTGATAAATTTTTAAGATCTACTACAGAAAACAAACTGGTTGTTCCCAGGTGTAAAACATCAAATTATGGAGATAGAGCTTTTAGTTGTTTTGGTCCCTGTGTGTGGAATTCTTTACCACAAGAGGTTCGAAATTCTGCCTCTCTAAACATATTTAAAAACAGGTTAAAAACATTTCTTTTTAAAAACTGAATTTTATAGCTTGCTATGGATGTATAAAACTAGTTTGTCTGTGTGTGTGTAAGTTTATTTGAATGTGCTTTTATGATTTTTTACTGTGTACAGCGCCTAGAGCTTTTAATGTTTTAGTCCTGGCGCTATATAAATGTATATATTATTATTATTATTAAGGGGTGCTTTGACAAAGCAGACACAAACCTCTACTATTCTTGTCAAGAAAATGTCCCATACACCAGGCTTGTCTCTGATGGTAAGCAGATATTCCAGGGCACTGTCTGCAATACCCCTGGGTGCTGGACCACTAGTGCCCTGGGACAGCATGTAGCTGATAAAGTCTGAGAAAAGTAATTTAAATAAGCACCGTGCTTCAGGTACTGTACTGACAACAGTGTTAAATTCATACAAATCACTAAAGATTCTGACAGTCAGAAATACAAGAAAAGAAATTCTGCATTGTTTGAAAAGTCAAAATTGGGCAAAAAGAAAAAAATTGTATGTAGCGAAGCCCTGCTGCGACCCCACAGTTTTTCTGTGGTTTTTATGATATTTCGTCAACTGTTTGAAAAGGGCATCAAAAAATCTTATCCTAAAAAAAGTGACCAAAATAAAGAACTAGAAAAATAACATATAAACTGTTTACATTTTTTGGACTTAGAGCTGATCAGCACAACTAAGTCGATTACAAATACTGTCATAATGTGTCGTGCAGGTGAATGATTGTATACTTCGGACCTTCTGACATCAAATAGGACTAAGCCAATTTTTGCAATACTATCAGCACGATCAAATTGCACCTAATGAAGAAGAATCCATAGTAAATTCCAGAAAAACAAGTGCTGAAAAATTTGCATAATGTCTGGTGAAAAAGAAAAATATGAGAACTACACTGCTGTCTCACCTCTTTCACTTTCTTCTTGTTCTGCCTTATAAATTGCTAGCTTCCACTCTGCATACAATGTCAGTCCTTGATAAGCGAAAAAAAGGGTATGAGCCATTTTTCTCTTGTCGTTGATAAGCTGGCTCGGAAACAGAGTATTCTGCTTGAGTTCCTGTTCAATACAGTAATTTTATATTTCAATCAATGATCATTTTAACAAAAGTTTTTTTAAATTAAATGACTGATGATCCAGTGAACAATGAAAACTGCAAAATTTTCAATAGTAAAACTGTCCACAAGAAAAGTAACTATGTTCAAGCTGTTTTAACTGACTTTCTCCTTCAAATTTTGAATAATACTGTGTTTCCTGCAACGTATCTCCCCTATTTTTAAAATATTTCCAGTGTATCATCATATGTTGATTATAATAACAAGTAAAAAAAGTCGGAAAGTAACTACGATCAATATATCATGATGACAGCCAACTAGAAGTTGAGAGCTACTGAGGATATTCTCCATTTCAAGACCCTAAATCAAAGATCTAAGTGGATCAACTAGGAAAATCATGTGTGAAAGAAACTAAATAGTTAAAAAAATGAATGGCAAGGTAACAAAACGTCCTTGTTACACAATTTTGAAGGAATAATAAATCAGTAAAATACACCTGAAAATAAATGTCAAACTCTATCTGCTAACAATGAGTTCATGAGCATTTATGACTATCAAAATGCACATTCTTTTATTGTTTACCAGTTATTTCCATTTGTTCCTAGCTTTCTTCTCCTCTCCAGTGAAAAAAAAAATCATCTAAAAAATTGAACAATGAATTACTTTAAACAATGCAGGAGAGTTACATGTATCTTTTGGCACATCCTCTGATTGCCTGATTGCAACTAATAAGAGATCAACCCAATTTTCACACTCTGTTAAATACACAACTATTAAAATCTACTCTTGGAGTCCATTTTAAAGTTACGTTAATAATTTCTTCTTCACAGTCTTTAGCCAGTCCTCCAACAAGGCAGGATTATTCAAATCAATGGCACTAAAACTTCCCCAGAAAGGCTTTTAACCAAAGCAACTTGAATTACAACTTCAATTTGATGTGATTTAAATTGTATATGAACATATATACTTGTGAACTTCCTGGGTTTTGTTCAGAAAACCTAAGCCAAGGTTTTCAGAAGCTGGTCCACTTTTTATTGCTCCCATTCCCTGATCCCTTCATGAAATATTTAAAAGCTTTGCTTTACTTTAACATGTTATGAGCTACTAAAACAGTGGCCTGTTTTTCAGGTAACTATGACATTCTATTTCTGCACATCAGAAGTGAAAAAATCTTTTTACCACCAACAAGAAGAAAAATTACAGTATTCACTGGTACTGTTTTCCAATACACATTTCAGGTCTATGTTGGGATTTATAATGTTTCAGCACAAGGCAGGTCAGACAGGATAACAAAAAAAATAATAAATTAAAATCAACACTCCCAGTCGGAAGGAAGGAGCTTTTCAATTGACTGGCAAGTGTAATGAAAGTAGCAGGCGTCAGCTAATTTTAGATGGTCAATTAAAATATGTGCAAATGTCAACTGATGGTTCTGTCAATTTGTCTGTGAAGCCTCTCAGCATAGCATAAAATGATCTTTATGCAGGTAACTGTGAATTTTGCTATTCCATTGCCTTTACCATCTAGATACTGTAAAATTGTTGCTGGCAAGTCTGAGGTCTGGGAATGGAATTTTTATCTCTGCCAGATCCATTTCTAGTCCAACTGTTGCCAATTTTGTCAGCTGCTTGATTTGTTTTCTATGCCAATAATGACCCAGGATCAAGCAACAATTGATTTCTTTTCCTTTTTCACACTGTCAGAACATTCTTTGTAAAAGTGAAATGATTTTGGGGCTTTAACCACCTGGTGGTTAGGGGCCTTCAGACAGACAAACACATCTGACATATCTGTACTGTTCCAAGAGTGAAGATAGCATGGGGTGAGGGGAGTGACTTGGGTGGGGCTGGGCCTAGCACATGAATACTCCAGTCAGACAGAGGGACCACTCTGTAGGTTAGCCGCAACTGTCTCTCCTTTTTTTTTTTTTTTTTGGAAAGATGAGTACAGAATCCGCGATGTCAGGGGCCAAGGCCAAAAACTGGATTTCTACTCACTCTTAATCTCTTGTTTTGATTAGCATTGTTTTCTCTCTCTTTCCACCTCCCTCTCCCCAATTTCTCTTTTTGCATCTGCCTTATTCCCATCTAATTAATTTCCAAACCGAATGCATATCAAATGTGTAGCCGCCCGACAAAATGAGACACATTTCGGCACTACCTGATTCAAGAAAATCGTTAAAAGGCATCAGAGGGTCAATTTTATCAATTTTGCATTTTCAGTGTTTTTGAAAAGTTACTTACTATCCTTTTCCAAATGATAATCCTATTTGAGAAGGGTAAATGCCTCAAAATTGACTTTGAATTGAGTCATCATCAATAATTTTGACTAAAAGCTGAAACTTTAAACACGTTTTTCTCAAAACTGTGGTTGTGTCACTTCCTGTCTTTGGGACGCCATATCTTCTCTACTCATTAAATTACAGCAATATTTTTTTTACCATATGAATGGACTTTGAAAAACCTATTTGGCGATACCAATATCTCCATTCCACCAAAATGCACGAAATGCCTCATTTTGACGGATGGCTACACAAATACAGTTTTCCATACACAGGGGTTATCGAGGGGAGCAAAAAAAAAGTTCATAGTATTGTACCGACATAACAACATTTTTAAAAGATTGCCTGAAACTTCGATGAATACAATAGTTCCATATAAAAGTGATTGAGTTAGATTAGTTGACTGCTAAGAAAATTAATTTTACTATTATTGAAACTGTTATTCCGGCTGCGGCATTGAGCAAAAAAAGTGGCCACTTTGCATTACAATGAAATACTTCCCCCACTAATTTTTTTTATAATAAGATAGAGTGGCTGAATGGTTTGGCAGGGCAGATGGTACCTTAGCAGAGGTTCAGTCCCCACCCCATTCACATATCTTTCTTCTTTCTCGTACTCCCATTTCTTTTTTAAGCACTAACTAGGCATACACTCTTTAGCGCCTTATTTTTCTCTGGTTAGTTTCCCAGTGTCCATGCCCCACCCAATTCACGTGTCCTTCTTCTTTCTTTCACTCTCGCTTTTTTTCAGCACTAACTAGGCATACATTTCTAAAAGCCTTCTCTTGTCTGTGGTTAACTTCCTAGAGTCCTGTCTCCCGCAAGCATCTGCTTACCTTCTTTACTTACTGCATCTGGCAGCACCATTTTTGTTTTGATTGATATTGTGCTTGGAGCTGTTTCCATGGCTGGACACTCCATTATGCATCAAAGACACACCATGATCAGAGTGGAGGCTCACCTGAACTAGCTGTTTGGCATCTTCCAGGTCAGACTGTGTCAGTAGGAACAACAGATAGTCCAGCATCACCTCAACCACTGCCAGTTTTCGTAGCACATACACCTGCCTGTCGAAAGACAAATTTCCCATCTTGCAAGATAACATTTAAGAAGTACAGTAATATTTTTCTTTTTATTATTGGCTAGAACAGCAGCAAGATCTGCAATTATAAACTGACTTCCTCCAAACTATAAAGAAAAATAAGAAAACACAGTACTGCTATTGTCAGCAATGATCTCCATACTGTTTGTTTGCAATTAGAGTTTTTGAACTCGTGGAGCTGTCGTAGATTTGTTTTTTTAAGCCAGACCTCATGTAGCTGGAAGATTGTTATATACTTTGGATTTTACAGCATTCTATTGTAGTTATGACCATAGTGTTTCAGACTGATAACAACAGCGTAGAAATTCTAAGCATCATATGTACTTCCAGGAGAGACCACGATATATTTACAACCTGCTCATCCTCTACTAAATGTCATGAAAAGAAGGCAGTAAAATCACTGAAAATTATATCTAGAAGTCAACATCATTTGAGCTTTAATGCATCTCTTCTACAAAGAATAAACTTATAATGATTGAATTCAAAAAAACTGACTCTTGTCACTAACAGGACAGAAAATACTCTGCATCTAGTCTATCACAAATTCAGTTTAAAAACAAATAAAAAGAGAATTCTAAAAATGCGATCTTTTTACTTCTGACAGCTGGAGTTACTTATTTTCAAATGAAGCTATAAAAAAATATGGTTCCATCACAACTTCAAATTTTGCTATGCAAAATAAAACGTCTTACTTGACAAACTGTTCCACTAATCGACGGCTGCGTCTCTCATCCTGGTACAGACATGCCAGTCCAACCTAAAGAGAATGAAGACAAACAAGTCTCAGGCAGTAAAAAATAAGTTGTTGTTTTTTTTAGTTTCTAGATAGGGCAAGATTAGATTCCCTGAGCTCTAAAGCTTTGTTTTCTTGTGGAAGAAAACAGAATGGCAAAAATTCATCCATTACTCAAAAAGAGCATGTCATTCTATGTGCATGGGAACTGTGATGAAGATGGCATGTGGAAATGCCAAAAAGAAATTTTTTTTGCGGAAGACAGCAACCGTTTTTGCTTTTTCTTCATAGTAATCATTATCATAGTAAAACTTTTTCCTTTTTTTTTTTCAGTATGAGGTGCAGGGGAATTAGTCTGAAGACAATCAGATCTTCACTGTCTAAAATTTCGAAGGCAGAAAAACTCATGGAGCTAGTCAGAGAGAAGGAAAGCCTACATGGAGTCAGAATTTCAGACCATAAAAACTCGGAGTTACACAAAAATATTTAGGGGTACATCAACCATGCCATGGGTCATGATGACATGACTGATGAGTGTGTATTTTATCCTTCACTTCATTCAGTAGACTTTGTATGTGAAAGAGGAGAGAATCTTGATAGATTACAGAAGAATCTGCTGCTAAAGCAAATTATGTTTTCCATTATTTTGATCGTTTTCCCTTTCCCTACACATACACACGCACACACACACACATTTTATGTCATCTCTGCATGTGGAGGACATTGCCATTGCTGAACACATGAAAATACAACTTCAATTAGGTAAAATTTTGTTCCCACAGTTAACACTATTCCTCCCAAGTATTTTTCACATGAGTGTTTTCCCCTGCCCAAGTAATTTTTGTCAAATTTGACCTCTGTGCGGTTGGTATAGAAAAAATAGCATAAAATGATTACTTATTGATTGTTTTTTTAAAATTTTTTGTGCTAAAAGTACAGAATTGGTTACTGTTTAATATAAAACTTGTTTTTGTCATATTTCAATGCAGAGAATTTTTGTGTGGAGTTGCAAAACGAAAAAAGTACAAAATTATAAAATGTTGACAACATCAATGATTTCAGAATCACTAGAACCATCTGCAACAAGTTCTTCATCACTGTCGTCCTCCATCATCTCTTCATTACTGTGACTATCCAAGAAGATTTCATGCAAAGTTTCGGATGTTGACAAAAATTTTGAAAACTTGCCTCGCCGTGGTTAGAATCGCGAAAAAATACAGTTAATTGCACGAAAACAGTTCCCTATTATTATTAGAGTAGCGTCCCTTCGATATCCATCAAGGGAAATCATTGTGAATAAAAACTACAGACTGTAAACTACTGTAGAGTAACGAAACCTCAAAAATGGGTAATACTCGTACGGGCGGCCGCGTCGCAAATTGGAGAACGGGTAATACCCGTTCACGGGAGGAAATGTGTTAATTGTGGGTTTAATGCATAGCATCACAAGTGTGATGAAAAAAATTTTAGGAAGGAAAAAAAAAAAAGAACATTTAAAGATTGCTGCACAAATATTTCACATGCATTTGGTGAATTGGCAACCACCTTCAACCAGGCTTATCTCAAGGAAAAAATAATCATATCATGATGTAGACATGCTGTCTAGTGACCATTGGGATCGTTAGAATACATCCACATATACCTTCCAGATGGTGCTGTCCGTGCCTTTTGGTTCTTTTGTCAACACTTGTACAAGCTTAAGAGCTTCAGACCACTCGTGGCTGAGGATGCTCTCTCTCAACAGGTGCATGAATCGTGGCACAACATTGCTGAAATTGACCTGGGTCCTTATTGGGCTTTTCAAGTGATAATAGTCTGGACGAAGAAAAAATATGATGACAAATGTTTCTTTTAAACAAACATAAGGTATATTTTCAGGTTTCAAATGAGACTAATGAGCACAGAATTTTATTTCACAAAAAATGGTGTTAAATACAACATTTTACTTTTAGAGCAACAATTTCCTTCCTTTAAGTGACACTGAAATCTTCAACTTCAAATTGGAGTTAATGTCCACCACCAAGCCAGTATAACAATGATCACATGATGTTTAATGCTATAATCTGAAAAAAATGTTGGAATTACAACATTCAAGCTGCTAAGTGTATTACACATGTAAACCTGTACTTCATTCTGTATTCCTGTTTTTAAAATTTAACTGATTTAATGGCCTCTGACAATCAAATGATGCATTAAATGAAATATTTTAATCTTCAGCCATAAATATCAGACCTCATATAAATCCTACCATTCTGTTATCAGCTGCCAATGTGTTTATTGTAGAAAAAAACTAATGTCAAAATTGTCTTGTTTTTGTTGTAGTCTTCTTCCTTATCTTTGGTAGCGCATTCAAAAGCCAATCCCATAGCTAGCTAGCAAGATTTGAACATTTAAGTACAAGTCCATCATGCATTCTGGCATATGGTCTGCTTTATAGTTTGTATTATGGGAACATGCACCAAAACTACTAAATTTTAATCACACTTTTGTCATATAATGGGCAGGTATTTATGGAAATTTTTTGCTCAGAAATAAAAACATTAAAAAAAAAACTTTAATAAGTTTCTTGCCTCCCACATCCTGGGTCGTTTGAAAATAAAAACAATGAATTTTACATAACTTGAATCTTAGTTATACTTTCAATTTTAAATGCCACTGTCTACTATAGGGAACTGATCCTTGTGACAGTATTTTTATAAGCTACGCCTTGGAAGATGTTCAACTTTTGTGCATGACAATTACTTTTGTTTCCACAGACAAAGGAACTTCACAAATGAAACCAATTTGACAAACGAAGTGCTTATTCCCAAGTTCCTCCAGCCTAAGGGGTCTGCAGTAGTGCAATGACTAGCATCTGCGGTTATCAGTCAGAGACAATGGGTTCGATCCCATGCCGAAGCTTTTTTTTTTTCTTTTTTAAACCTAGTACTGCTCATCATCATCATCATCATCATTGCCTTTCTCACCCTGGATCAGGGTATAGGCCACCAACAAACACTTTCCATCCCTCTCTATCATGGGCCAGTCTCTTTACATTATTCCAAGTCTTTCCGCTTCGTTGCACATCATTTTCTCTGGCTCTTCTCCACGTTCCGCGCGGCCTTCCTCTTGATCTCTTGCCCTGGGGATTCCAATCCAATACCTTCTTCGTGATGCTGTTTCCTGGCCTCCTGAGAGTGTGGCCGATCCATCTCCATCGCCTCCTACCAATTTCCTCTCTGACTGGGCTCTGTCTTGTTCTTTTCCATACAATTTCATTGCTGACCTTGTCTGTCCATCTGATCTTAAGTAGCTTCCTCAAACATCTGTTGATGAAAACTTGGATTCTCTTTATGCAGGCCTGGGACGCATTCCAAGTCTCACATCCATACAACAGGACTGACTTCACGTTCGAGTTGAATATCCTCAGCTTTGTTTTTAGAGATATATCCTTGGTTCTCCAAATCTTGCTTAAGGACGTGAAAGCTGCCTGTGCCTTTCCAATTCGTGCTTTGACTTCTGCCTCTGTTCCTCCCTTATTGTCAATGATACTACCAAGATAGCAGAAGGACTCTACATCTTCCAGTGGTTGATCTCCTACTCTGACTTGTGCGCTTGGGGGTGCAACAATTTTTAGGACCTTCGACTTCGCAGGATGTATCCTCAATCCAATAGATTCTGAAATTTTGTTTAGAGCTGTAGTCTTTGCTTGCATCTGGTCGTGTGTGTGCGACAATAGTGCCAAGTCATCTGCAAAATCTAGATCGTCCAGCTGTGTCCATGGGGTCCATTGTATGCCATTTCTTCCTCCACTGGTGGTTTCTTTCATAAGCCAATCAATCACCAGGACAAACAGAAATGGGGACAGCAAACAACCCTGCCTAACACCAGTCTTGATATCAAAGCTGTCAGTAAGCTCGCCATCGTGTACGACTCTGCAACTTGTCCCCTCGTACATGCTCTTGATAAGGTTCACCATCTTCTCTGGGATTCCATAATGTCTCAATATTCTCCACAGTGTTTCTCTATCGATGCTATCAAAGGCCTTCTCGTAGTCAAGGAAGTTCACTATCAGTTGGGAGTTCCACTCTAGCGACTGCTCTACTATGATTCTCAGCGTGGCGATCTGGTCGGTGGTTGATCGATTACTCCTGAAACCAGCTTGCTCCTCACGAAGTTTTGGGTCTGTTGCATTCTGTATTCGCTTGAGAATAATCCGGTTGAAAACCTTTCCTGCTCATAATTAGTAATATTAGGAATCATTGTTTTTTTTGTTTTTCTAAGGGTTTTGCAAAATCAATATCAAGGAGAAACAGATCATTACTAGTGTGCTCCAGATTACTTCTTTTATTTATTCCTGTTCATTGCATGGGACAGTCGCCAATTAGAAATAAAAAGTGTAAATCGAATATTTGGCATGTAAATGATTTCTTTAAGTCAGTGTGAACTGAAAATTTCATCTCTCTCTATGGTAACATAGACCTATCCTGTATTTTACTGAAAATATAATTTGGGGGTCTTCTGCTTCAGCTATTTGTTGTTTTGTTTTATTACCTTTTTGTTAGCAAGGCTGCTTAGCTCATTTTTATTTGCTCTTCGGACTTTCACTGTGATTGCAAACCTAACAAAATTGGCTAATAATATCATCTAAACAAAACAAAAGAATCCTCTTCACAACAAAAATTTTATACCCTGGAGCAAAGCAACGATGATCAATGGGGGAAAAGGCAGAAAAAAAGTTGCAAAAAAATTTTTTTTTTAAATTGTCAGCTCTTGCGGAGATCTGAACACCCCTTACCGACTCAGCAGGCGAGTTTACCAATTAGCATGCGACTGCGGAACCTGGGTAAAGGGATTCTCTAATGCTAAAGAGGACATGATAACCAATAAGTATCATTAAAAAAAGACAACCTGCTGCATCATTACAGTAAGAAACATCGTGCGTTACTCCGAATCGAGCCATCTTACTGAGTGAAGAGCTTAATTATTCAACGAAACGAGCCAGATTTGAGATCTAAAGGAGCCCTTCCTAAATGAAAACCACAAAACCAAAAATCCATCTGCGAATAAGATCTGGATCTAATTTGTAGACATCTGCGAATAAGCATTTAGCTTTTGACAAAATGTGCAAAAGAAACCTATTACAAACCTTTCATTTAATTTCCATTAATTGGACTGTGTTATGCACTAGCTGCATAACATTAAAAAAAAATATTATTACTATGCAATGAGCATTAGAATAACACCAAGCTTATTTAAAAACAATTGCACTTCCAGTTCCATGTTTACTGATGACACACACCTGACCAAGTCCAACAAATGCAACATTTACCTGATATACGCCTTGAGCTCTGTGTAAAAAAACTTAACATCTCAAGCAGACTTTCCTGTTTTGCTTTGTCCTCTTGAGTAAGTGAGGATGGATCAGGGTCCAAAAGAAGAAATATTTCATTCTGGGGAAAATAAATTCAACATCATTTTCATATTACAAGCAAAATAAAAACATCTACTCAACTGATAGATAAAGGTAATAATGTCCGGTCCATTTTTCACATTAACTGACATAAGACCAGACACTCCAGATTCTATCTATATTTAAATCTGCAGCTTAATTTCAGTCTCTGGCTGCTTTCACTTTTTTTTTTTCAATTAAAAAATTTTATGTTTCATCATGGTAAAGCCAAAGTGCTGGATATCGAGATCTAGACTCTAGATCTTGTCTAGAATCTAGATCTATTTATGACTGTTCCAATCTCTAGATCTAAATATCCTCACACTTGCAATGCCTGATTCTTGATGATTGAAATCAATTAACTGGCGGCAGACAGTTGCTTTGAAAAGGAAGGGCTAAACACATTTGTAGAATAAAATGCTTGGAGTCTGCTAGATCTAGATCTAGACTCTTATCTACTGACTGGGGAATGTGGAAAGAGAAAAACAACAAAATTCAACGCATGCAGTTATATTTTCCAACCCCGTTTCTCCCTGCATCCAGCCATACTCTTCCACTTCTGCATTACCAATTTGTCTAACTCCTTTGTAACTTCTCGGCTGGCCATTCTTTATTAGGTGTCGCTGGGATTTCAACTGGACTTTTTGAACTTCGTGCACCTGTTTCAATAGTTGCGAGTTATGTCTTTATTGTCACCCCTCTTTTATCAAAGGAGTTAAATTTGTATAAGGTTTGTTGTTACCAGATTTTTACTCACTTATTCAACACAATAAATGTCTTTAACTATAGAAGCTCAAGTGCTTCATTTCTGTTGGTTGCATTAGCCAAATCTCGTGGTGGTTCCTAGTATACGACATGGGTTTCGTTCATAAATACTGATTTACATAATTAGTATCAGCACCGATGTAAAAAAAAAATAATTTAAAAAGTCACAGTGACATTTTTGGCAAATTGGCAATTTAAAATAGGCAAAGAACTGAAGCATGGACGGGATGGACTTTAGCTATCACATAATAACATCCTTGATTTGTGGGCTTTTGAGTCATTCCTCATTCTATCCTCCCCGCCCCCACCAAAAAATCGATGGAGGGGGAAAGAAGATACACATAAGATGCTCCCCGCCCCTTTTCTTTCTCCTTAATTTTCTTCCTCTCATTTTTTTGTTGTAGATTTTCGATTTATTTGACGTAACGTACTTGAAAAATTGGGCCTTTAGGGCCTATAAATTACAAAAATGCTTTATCAGTTACTATAATTGAGCCACTGTGAACAAATTAAGTTTGAAGGGAAATTATCTACATTTTGCCCTCCCCCCCCCCCCCCCATCAATAATTTAACATAAATTCCTACCTCTTTTTTGCTTATAGCAGAAAGTGATGGGAATTCACATTTTCTGAGTGATTTTTAGATAAAAATCATAGTACATGTATATAAAGGGAATTATGGAGAGCTTTGGAGTTACACCAGTGATGTCAATCTCGAAGAAACGAAATTAACCTGGCACTTTAGAGTTGTATGACTTGGACCATTATACTCACTTGATAGATTAAAACCTTTCATTTTGACAGTGTGGTGTTCATAACTCGAAAATGATATAAACTGGACTTAGACCGGTATTGTTTTCAGTGGCTCAAGTAGTACCGGTATCAAGAACAGACACAAGATACCGAGAAGAACCACTCCTCCTCATGGGATAATTATGTCTGCAAAACTATGCGCCCATTTTCCTCAGTGTCACGAGTAACACCGCTGTGACTCTGAGCTGTTTGGACAGTATATAATTGAACTTGGGAATGAATGGGTCTTAATTTCACAGTTTGAGTCTGAAGCAACAAACTTATGAAGTTATCGTGGTGGAAGGAAGTGCTGTAGCCTATCGGAGTCCTTTTCTTTTACAGAAATAATTTCATGCAGAGAGCAAGCGATTTAAAGTGTGTAATGTTTGGCTACTATATTATGACAAACAAGCTTCTATACGTTTGTCCACATCTATAAAATACATAGTTTATTTGTTTGTGTGTTAGCGTTTTATTCTGAAACTGCCAGAGATAGACGCCTAAAATCAATATATTCTGATTCAGTATCACCCAGGGAAGGTTTATCACTTATCTAGCTGAACGGACTAAAAAAAAAAAATTGCAAAAGTGTCAAAGAGCACAATAATGTGGAGGTCGCCTGGCTGTTAGCCAGCAGTGTGTTGTTGTTCACAACAAAGCCTGTGCGCAATAACGCGCTTCGTAGAGAGTAAATCAGAACCTGGTGTGAGATCATGTACCGGTACCGCAAACAGCTTATAGTACACACTATACACTGTGTACGATAGAAGCACTTTGTAGTACGGTAGTTCTGGCCTCCACGGTTAGAATATTGAAGAAAAATTACAAAAATGGAGAAGGGGAGGGGGGAGAGAAGGAGGGGAGGGGAAGAGGAGAGGAGAGAGAGGATGAGGGTGGAATGGGAAGGAGAGGGAGCGATGGAAGGGGAGGGGAGCAAGAGGGAGGGGGAAGATTGAGAGGGCGGTTTGTCCTGAGTATCATCGAGTACCTCTGTCAGTCACATATATCATAATATCCCAAGAGGTTGAAGAGCTAGCTGGGTACTTTGAGCTGTCTAATTACATTTACTAAACTCATTCACACAAAAACTCGCCCATACAACAATTCAAATCTGAATGAAACGAAAGCAATTAAGATGTAATGCCGATAAGTACGACTATTTCCTAAAGGATGAATGAACAATTATTGTACGTCCTGGATTCACTTCCTTGTCAATATTAAATGTATTACAAATCATTCTGCCATTGCGCCAATAGTGGAATCGGCATTCAGCACACCCATGCTGTTGATACTTTGTTGTGGCATCTGCGTGTGTTTTACAAAAATGATAATCACGATAAAAACAATTTCCTCGACTTGGTCTTTGTCCTACAAAGTAGCTTCAAATTCATTTAAATGAAAATAAATAAATAAATACACAAATAAGTAAATAAATAAATAAATAGATTTAATAACAATTAATTAAAATGATTAATAAAAATAACTAATCAAAAAAAATATTAATCATATTAATAATCATAATCACAATAATAATTTGATAAATAGGAAATTAGGGGTGTGATATGTGCCAAGTTCTTTTTTTTTATTTTTCCTTTACTGGTGAATAATGAAGGGGCCAGCAAACAAACAAACAAACAAGCCTCGGACGTTGTGGTTTAGCATGTTTCACTCATAATCTAGCTTTGCGTCGCTCTTGTCTCAAGAACACGAAGATTATCATATTTTGAATTCGTTGCATTATATATTTTAGTTTCGTGGTAAACAAAATTTCGTGTGGCATTTGGTGAAGAAATACACTGCGATGGTCTAATCCGTGACGTTCTACATTGGTACGCGGTAACTGTCGTTTCGTTCTTCAAAACGCTAAGCTGATAACCCTAGGCGTACGAATGCATGCTTGTTGGCAGATGTTAATGCCGCCTCCTTCAACGATGCTATTCTATGTTCGATTCAGAAAAAGTGACACAGACAATGAATTTGTGTTTGGCGTCCATTAGACCACTGACCTGAGGAGTGTGTGGAAGATAGAGAACGAGAGAAAGAGAAAGAGCCTTTTGAGAAGTATCTGTAAAAGAAAGCACAAGATAACCCCTACCCCCCCCCCCCCCCACACACACACACAAACAAACAGAAATTCTTCAACTGTAACAGAACGAGAGACAATACTGTCACAATAGACAGACAGACAGACAGAGAGATGGAATGAACCAACGCGTATGTCCCTACCATTTACTAGCATGCCTTTAGAGCAAGGCAACTTTCAGAGAAGAAGAGCTATATCTGAGAAGTGCTATTGAATTCAACTTTCCAGTAAGCGCATGAATTCTATGTACCAGAAATATGTATTTTCATAAACAGTTTTTTGTTTTGTTTTTGTTTCTAATTGGCCATTAAGAAAAGCATACAGAGCATCAAACCACAACAGCTAGTTGCCGATCCTTGCTTAAGACAGAATGCCTGGGTTGTGGTATGTAGAGAAAACAGCGCAGACAAACAATGATAAAGACGGAGGAATGCAAAACGCTAAAAAAAAACCTAGACATATCAATAGGTTGCAGAGACTGGTCATTCATAATTATTATCATGATAATGTAATAATTATCATGTGTCATGATTATTCCATGTGGGGCTTTTCCTGGAAAAGGTTTTTAATTACAAACAACAACAATGCCAAAGAGGTCACGTCAACACGATGAATGTCCCCTGATTTTACAAGTCAAAGATCAGATATGATGCCATGGGGAATGGAGGCGAACATTTCCGGCCAGTAATGCTCGTAACCCTTATCCCGACCCATCCTTTTTGTCCCTGCTGACTAATCCACTTGGCAACACGGATGTAAAATCTGCAATTTCAGTATTCCACACTGTTTTTCATCATGCACCGCCACAGACATGTTAGTCTGGCTGGATAGCCTTACAACTGTTTGTATGAATTTATTTTACAGCTCATCAAACTGATTACGGCTAAACTGCGGCACTCTATGGATTCATGAAAGGTGGGTTTTAAAATTTATTTCTAATTCTTTTTGATGAGGAAAACAAATTAGCTAAGAATAGTCCTGGGTGGGTTAGAAAAATAACGCACATCTATAGTAGACCTAAGTTAACCACAAAGTTGGTGAGCTCCAATAAAAGCATAACCTCAACTTTATAATGCGGCCCCAAAACTTTTGCTTAAGGCCCTCAAGTATAATAGCCTGTAGATTTTAAAATTAAACATTTAAACTGGGGTGTGGAAATCGATTCTCTAAAGCCTGTTTGCGTGCAAGTACTTTATTATCTGATTATTATTGTTTTTATGATTTCAAGCTTCGGCTGCCATTATTTTGTATGCCATGATTTAGACGCATTTAAATTTACAAGGATTTGATTCTTGACCTTTACCCCACTACCCCAAGATTTAGACCTCCATTGAAGTTCGCATGGATTTGTCACTAGACCCTTAGCCCAGTAATCCACGATTTAGACCTCCATTTAAGTTCACATGGATTTGTTACTGGACCTTTAGTACAGTAGTTCCAAACAAATAGGGCCTACATTTATGATGGAACTATATTAAAAGTTTCCCTTGTTGGCAGGGAGCCATTGTCTTAAAGCTTGCAATTCCCCTATTTGTTACCACAATTTAATGGTTAATTGGCTCCTTGTGACATTCGTCAGTAAACCAAGACTCAGTTTATAGGATGGGAAAAGTCTGCCCTCACACTATTAGTCGAAAAAAAAAAATTCATAACGAATTACGTGAGAAATAATTTAGTAAATCAGACTCTTTTCATCTCCATAATAATTATCAGTTCTCATTAGAAAAAGCAAATCAAAATCAACGTAACCGAAAATGCCGTTAGTAGTTTTGCTGAGTGATAAGAGACCGGTCACGAAATCTTGAAAACTAGTGTCTGAAATATCTGGTGGATTTTGAAACATCAAGTGATATCTTGATGCACACATGCACACAATAGAAGAAAATGACATGCTTAATGGCAATTCAACTACTTTCTATTGTTAACTATTTATTTGTTCATTTTTATCCACAGAATTTTCAGGAACGACCTCATAAACAAATCATGACGTCATGTTCTAGGAATGAGGCAGTGGCAGGCATTCTTATTCGAGCCAAATCAGGAAATGTGGCCGAGCTGCAAACATATCTAAGAAATACTGCTGTGGACATCAACTTGACAAACGACCCTGGTTTCTCTGCTCTGATGCTGGCAGTAGAACTAGGTCAGATAGAGGCATTGAACACACTGATACATGCTGGTGCTGATATCGATTTGAGAAGCAACTCTGGATCACCCTCTTTGAAGCTTGCAGACTCGAAGAAAGTAGTGAAAGACCCAGAAACGCCATTGCGAGGTGGAAACGCCACAAATCTGAACGATTTTCGTCATGAAGGAAAAACACCATTGATGGTGGCATGTATGAAAGGATATCAACCGTGTGTCCAAGCTCTCATTGAAGCTGGAGCTACAATCAATATTTGTGATGAAGAAGAAAACACTCCATTAAGTTTAGCTGCAACTCAGGAATGTGTCAGAACTCTCGTAGAAGGTGGGGCGGATGTAAATTATCGTACGACATCAGGGATACCGACGATATCTCTTTTGACATGTGCCGACAGGGTGCAAATGTTACTCGAAGCTGGGGCACATATTGAACCTGATGATCCGCATCAAGCGACTCCGTTGATGCATGCAGCCGAGAAGGGAAATTTGGCAGCTATTGAAGGACTCTTGCGATGGGGAGCTGATCCCAACAGGCAGGATAGCAATGGCATGACAGCCTTGATGCGAGCAAGAAATGTCGACTGTGTCAAAGTTTTAATGCAAGCTGGTGCAGATGCAGAGCTTGCAGATTGCTGTGGCCGTACTGCCCTGATGACAGCGGCCAGAAAAAATTATCTGTCCATTATGAATGCACTTCTAAATCGTGGAGCCGACCCTGATAAACAAGATGACGAAGGTATGTCAGCATGGGTGCACGCAGGGAATATCGGATGTTTCAGGACTTTGTTAGTGAACCACTATTCAAATCATAAAGTGCTCATACTCGCAGCATGTAAAGGGAATACCACTGTAGTTCAGGCTCTTTTAGATAAAGGAGTAGACCCTAATGTGAAAGATGAAGCCGGCACGACGGCATTAATGTGTGCTGTCACACCTGAATGTTCTAGGGCTTTACTCCAGGCTGGAGCCGACACGGAGATAACAGATGAA
This sequence comes from Onchidella celtica, assembly GCA_963931925.1. Taxonomy (NCBI): domain Eukaryota; kingdom Metazoa; phylum Mollusca; class Gastropoda; order Systellommatophora; family Onchidiidae; genus Onchidella; species Onchidella celtica. The sequence goes on from OZ007569.1 coordinate 42,944,326, forward strand.
CGCGGTCGTACTGCCCTAATGTTTGCAGCATGGGGAGGTAACTTGTCCGTCCTCCATGTACTACTAGAGAATGGTGCGGATCCCACACGACAAGATATGAAGGGGTGGACAGCATTGACGTGTACAGATCAGCTGGAATGTTTAAACGCCTTGATTGAAGCGGGAGCAGATATTGAACAAACTGACCAGTCAGGTCGCAGTACATTGATGATTTCAGCTAGTAAGAGACAAGTTGCTGTTGTTAAGAAATTATTACAAAGTGGAGCAGATCCTAACAGACAAGATAATATGGGCATGACCGCATTAATGTATGCTGTGGACGTAGAATGTACAAAAATTTTGTTACAAAATGGAGCAGATATTGCAAAAACTGACCAAAGTGGTCGCAATGCACTTATGATTACAGCCATTCGAGGTAATGTACCCGTTCTACAGGTGCTTCTAGAGAGAGGACTCGATCCCAATAAGAAGGACAATTCTGGACAAACCGCATTGATGTTGGCAAAGAACGAAGAATGTTTCAGCGCTTTACTCAAGACTGGTGCCGTTTGCATGACAATCGACTCTAAAAAGAAAGCAGTGTCAGCTACTCAACGCAAGAGACCTAGATGTGTTCTCTCTTGACCTAAGTACAGCTTCCTTCACTGTCATACACGGTGTGTATTCCAAGGCTGATACACCAGCGATGTCGGCTGTACAAAATTCAACCTCAACACTCTTGGCTGGTCTTTTTCTGAAATAATCGACTTGGCAAACAATGACTCAGTCAAATCTTTTATAAAGCTGGAATTTATGTGCCTACAATGATATAGTTCCAAATCTCGAGACAATAAACATTTACCATGCGCAGGCTTCAGCAAAAGGTTGTATAGACAATAAGGACCTACACGTTTGATCTTAGTTGGGTATTACACCTCTTTTAAATACTGCCGTGAGCGAGCTTGGAAAAGGAGATCTTTCACACTTTGGTCAAGCATTCTAACCAACAGGTCACCGCACAGGGTTCTATAATTTTTTAACCTATTGCTTAAATAGGTCCACTGTTCCTCAAAACATACGCCCAACCCTTATATATAATATTTATTAAGAAATCGAAAAAAATATACTATTGGCGTCCGTTACAGCATGGACCTTGTGTAGGAGCTCATTTCTCTTTAAGTGCACAAATAAATAAACAAATAAACAAATAAATAAATAAATAAATAAATAAATAAATGAAAAGTGTGCGGAAGAAAGATTTTGACAATGTACTTGATTAATTTAACATACATTTTTGTAAAAATCATCAACAGAATACTACTTTGTGGTGTCTTTAAACTATTTTTTAAAAAGTTTCGGAGCAATTGAAGCAATATAAAATTATATACGTTACGCTTTAAATAAGTAATGGTATTGGTCTTATATTTAATATCAAATGCTTTCAACGTACAAATAACAAAAACATCTCTTACAACGTGTTTATTTCAAACATGCTTTATAGATGTGTATAAAATTAAATGCCCACGCTGTTGACATCGACTTTGCACAACGATTCCCACATAGAGCGAACACTTTAGATGTTTGAGTTTGGGTTTAATTATTAAAGATGAATCGTCTGGGCAAGGTTGTAAGATCACACCACACCGTTCATTGATGAGGTCGGGTCAGGCGAAGGTTTATAGTTCACAAAGTCAAACAACAGCCCCCCCCCCCCCCCACACTCCTCGCTTCCAAATATATCCAGTCAGGAAAACGAGCAATTCACACTTTTTAACTTTGTTCTGTATTCCTAGCTGTATTTTAACAGAACTTAGAAGTTTGAAATGCATTTTTGCAGAAAAAAACCCACAAAAAAAACAAAAAACGATTGTTGGTTTAGAGAAACGATTTCCTCCAAACCAAGTGCACGGCACTATTTCGGTAGCGTCGCCCGACTGGGATATCACATTTCGGGTAAAAATTAATTTACACCTATTTTTTAAAATAAACTCTGAGATGCAAGCGGGTGGTTGGTGGGCGCTTGTGGTAGGGTTTCGTCCTGTCCTATCATTGCTGTTATATTCTGTCTATCGTGTTGCTATTTCCCCAGCACAATGTGGCCATTACCGCATCGATGTGCTTTGTCCAAACTCAAACTCAAATTCAGAAGCAGTTTTCACACGAGCAACATATCAGCTTTTCTTTTCAATAAACGATACAATAATGACTTGCTCCTATATCACCTGTCCTGCTAGTCCGCATGATTTTTTTTTCATACTCACTTTACCAATTCAGGAGCATGGCAGCAACAGCCCCAACATATTACAGTTACAGGCATTTTCGGTGACGTTCAGAGTCATGTTAGGGTTAGGGTTAGGGCTAGGGTGCACAGTCCAGAGATTGCAGCACCCAAGGCAGTGTTCGGTAGGACGAGAAATCCCTTAGCCGATGACCTGTGTTTGAGGATCTGTTGCTGCCATGCTCCTGAATTTGGTAAAGTGAGTACGAAAAAAAAATAAAAATCACGCGTCCTGCTATGTTCATGGCCTGGAATTCTTTTTGTTTTAATGCTTGTTCAAGTTGTCGTGAATTGCGGTGCTCAAGTGATTTCAATAGTTGGTTTTTTTAACCCTTTGAATATTAATGTCGTTCAGCATGTGATTTTTAAATAGCCCTCGCTGCTTTCAGGTCTGGCTATTTATTCATTTTATCTTGTATCAAAGTGAATCTGGACGACAGTAAATGCCAGTAGGTGTCCATGATAAGAGCAAAGCGTCAACACCATGAGTCAGATGTGCAACAGACTGTTCAAGATTTCCGTCGACATCACGACGTTAGTGTAAAACAACGCGAATTCACTTCTTGGTTTTTCAGCTTATGCGAGTTAGAACGCATAATAAGCCTGAAACTCCGTGCAGGTGTTGCTCCGACGAAGGCTTCTTGTACATAAAATCACATGGGTAAATTTAAACTGGGCGACCCCAATATACGAAATCCCGTATTATGTGAGTGCGTTCATAGTCTTTTCTATCGCCAATATTTAAATATCTACTCTTTTCAAGAACAAGAGCCAAGAGAATGCGGGAACAATTTTATTAGAGTATGTTTCTGTGGTAAAAGGGTGGGTTAATTTAACATTAATGAAACATCTATCATCCTTACAACAAAAGTAGGTAAAGATAAGCTGAGGGTTAGACAGAGAACAATACAATTCAGAGAAAAGATGAGGCTATCAGATGTGTACATGTGCCTGGTTAATGCTCAGAAAAAACGGGAGGACAGTACGATGAAAAACAAATTACCACGACTGGTATCGACCGCTGCTGTGGCATCATCCGCCCTGCCAGAAGGAAAGCAACCCTCTCAACCACTCAGCCACTGTCTCATTTTAAAAAAAGAGACGATTGCAGCCGAAATATCAAGCGGTGTCTTTTGCTGACTCCCTACTTAATTTATCCTGCTACTGGCTCTTCTCACTAAGGAACCAAAATTTTTTACAGAAAACATTATAAAAGACATTCCTATAACTCTGGTTCAAGGTAAAATATACCACAAAATTGAAGGACGCATTCACGGATGTCAAAAAGAAAGCCACTGATGTCGCTATGATGAACACGTCACTGTATTCGGCTCCATAGTCAAATCCAGGTACCAGTACCTTGACATATACACCTATCACCGTCGGTGTGTTACACAGTATGGATATGCAAGACAACGAACACACCACTGTGATTAGTCTTACATACTTATGAGAGATGACCAAACGCATATCCCCTTCTTTTTGATTTGTTGAATTTTTATCATCTCGATTTCTTCTTTCGCTGTTTCCCGATTTTTGCTGTTTTACAGACTTTATAGCATTCGTAGCTGACTGTTTCTGAAACCGAGTAGATTTTCTAAGCCCCAGAACCATAATAACAGTATTGATGCATATGATAACTTCACATACAGTGGGCAGCAAAATGGTGTTAGTGATATTATGAATCATTTCCACCTGTGGTCTCCAGTCACCCATGCCAATGGTCACTTTTGTCTTGTTGAATATGTTATCATAATACGCTATCAGTTTTAGGGAGGCGAAAATCGGTGTTGAACTTAATTAAAGCGAAGACTGTACGGCGCATGGTGAAGAGAAACTGTACACGAAGAGGGACGATAACACATAGACACCGTTCCAGGGATACCAGTACTGTGGTCACAGTGGAGACGTCAAAGAACATTGATCGTGTCCAGGAAAAGACATACTTCTGAAATGCTTCAAAATGTACTGGAACCCATGGGAGTTGAACTTGGAAAAAGTTAGAAGTATAAAACATCAAACTCCAAATTAGCACCAAGAAATCTGAGACAGACAAGGAAAGTAATGTTAGTGTGACATTGTTGGTTCTGTAGTCTTGATTCAGAAATACAACGATATTGGTGAAATTTAGCAAACTTCCAGCAAGGCAGAGAAATACAGAAATCACGGTAATGAAATCCATATCTGGAAAAACCGTCCACGGCTCCTTTCTTTGCGAAGAACCCAGCTTCTTCCTCCACGGAACAAGCTTTTTTTAATTCTCTAAGTGAACGCAGCATGTAACGACAAAACTTAACAAGGAATATATTAGTTTCATCTGTATGCAGATCACAATTTAAATCCAAAACTTTGACCTGTTACCTCTCCACTTATTACCGACATTAAATTTTAATGAAAGAGATATCCTTAATATGGTCCCTTTGTCTCATTGTTTGTGAAACAAACCAAAAAACAACAACAACAAAAAAAAGTGACTTTACTTACACCAATAAAATTATTATTCATTTCAAAATTTCCCTGCTTCCTGTCTCATTGCAATCCAGACCGCATCTTTCATTTCAGGGCAAATGGTATAAAATCTACGATCTCAGCATGTTTTCTATGTGATTTTGTTGTTAATACACAATTATTGTCATGATTATAATATGTTCTGTTGCATTGTTGTTTCCTCATAATTTGTGGGCGTGCTTTTGTTTTAATACTTTTATTTGTTTCAAACGAAAATTATGCTTAGTTTATGGTTATTTTCTGGCCGAATGGTTGTTGATCACTTTAAATTTCGTGAGTGGAGCCGAGTATCACGGGGATCTGCCTATTGCTGCATTATCTACCACATGGGTAATTACAGCCAATCTGCTGGCACACCCTGCAATTTTCTGCAGAAAAGCGAACTCATGAACATCATTTATTGTACAACAGTCAAAAACTGAATACCCTTCTGCCTTGATAAAATACATGTATATACTTTTCATGAAATGCTTTTACATATGTCCATATAAAACGATGCCGAAAACTACTTTCTTGCTTTGGTAAATAGAAATAACACTTTGTGCAAAGTTTCATCGATTTTTAGCCATCCGTTTAAAAGCTTTTGCCGCTGTAGTAACGCCTCGAAGTTTGAAACGCACTATAGTAGTGCACTGGGTCAAGTCTGATTGCTCTGGTTTTAGCGTGGGATGTGCACTACGGAAATAAACGTCACCTCGCCCTCCAGTGAGACTCAAATATGTCTGTCTCGGTAGTTGATTCAAAGAAAGTTCAAGACTGAATCAAAACCAACGTAAAATAGATTTGCCCTAGTGGGCTACATTACTACACTCTTGTAGAAACAAGCCTCAAGTTAGATAAGTAAAATGAGAGACCATTTACCTCCAGGCCATATTCTGTTTTAAAAAAATGAGGGATTATTTCTGTGTCTGTAAAATTTTCCTTTGTGAAGTTTTGGTTTCTAGTGGGTTAAATGGGGACTTATGACAAAATGTTTGTTCTGTATTCTATTGTTTGCATTATTAAAAGAGACTGGTTCATAATAATCCTATTTTTTGTCGTAATTCTATTCTGACTAAGCCTGCCTGCGCTGGACTTGAATGTGGAATCTACTTGAATGTGGAATCTACTTGAATGTAGAAGCTACTTGAATGTGGAATCTACTTGAATGTAGAAGCTACTTGAATGTGGAATCTACTTGAATGTAGAAGCTACTTGAATGTGGAATCTACTTGAATGTAGAAGCTACTTGAATGTGGAATCTACTTGAATGAAATTTACACTAGCCATAGCCTTTTTTCTTTATTACAGAAAAGATAGACATCTTATTTTCTCCTCACTATGGGATGAAACAGAAAACGTTCGGATTAAACAGTTTAAACACAAGAGGTTGACATTCATATCTCAATAAAGATCAATTTACCCAGTTAATGTACACGTACTCATATGCGGACACACACATGGATGCGCGGACATTCATAATTTGTAGGTGCTAGAAGTGCGGTAGAAAATAAATGTATGTAGTAAAGCTTCTACTGAAATTTAAGGAAATCGTGGCTTTTCTTGACAAAACTTACAGTAAAAAAAAACAATAACAACATAGTACAAAACAAAGACAAAACGCCATACCTTCACAATTCAACAACAGTTTCCTCAGATCAGTTATTGGTCATAAAAGGTTATTTAGATTACTTTAACTATATAATTATCTCCAATGCCAGTAAAGTCAAAATTAAATCACAAAACATAATATTTTATATTTCCTGAAAGAGGCTTAAGAAGCAAGTTTGTCTTGTCCTTTCATAGAATACCAAATTCCAGTGAAACAGTGAACTTTCACTAACAATTTCAACATTATTCACAAGCACAAAAAAACAACAACAACAAAAAACACACAAAAAAAACATGAATTTCCTTGGCGTCCTATCAAATGCTTTTGCATGGCCAAAGGTTCGGTAAAAATTAAGATTTTTTTCTTTTTGTAAACAGATTATCCATCAGTTCACTCATTTATAAGTCAGCAATGGCATTTGTCTACTGAACAATCTATTCAGTATATCATTCATAGCATGTCTGTAGTTGGAAATCGTAAAGAGCAGGCCGCACAGGCCGCTGCCCGGGCAAAATTGAAATTAAAATTAATAGATTAAAATTTAGCCATATCACCCCCCCTCCCCCCAGATCACCAACAAAAATTTATAATTCATTATTAAAATATAAATAGTAATAGATATTCAAATATTATTTATAATACTTTAGAATACGTTGTGAGTTGTGAACTATTGTGAGTTGCGAACTGCGTCTAACAGGCTGCGGTTACAATTTGCTCTGAGATAGAGAGAGATAGAGAGAGAGATAGAGAGAGGTAGAGAGAGTGAGAGGGTGAGAGTAAGAAAGAGCGAGTGAGAGAGCTTCTGTAAAGCGCATAGAGCATTTCTAATGGCAATTGATATGCGCTATATAAATGCCATCCATTATTACTATTATTATGTCCGCTCGTCTCTTCTCGGTGTTGCCCAGACTGTCATCAATAAAGGTCTTGCTTTTTCATTATAGAAACCCAGCCAGGACACTGAAATCCAAAGTCTCGTCAGGATGGCCAAAGTATGACCTGGAGAACTCTTATTATCTCAACTTTGAACCAAAACTCTCTGTCAGAAGTGGTCTGGAGGAGGACAAGAAAGAACTATGGATGAAGACCATTCCCGAGTGGCTAAGAGAACTTCACGACACTGCAGCTGTTCACATAGAATTATAATTCACGCTGAGAATAAATCCCCGAAGTTCTTGGGTTTTTTCCTTTTCCTTTTTTTTTTTTTTATTGACCTAATTGGGTTCACAGAAATGCGTTGATATGATATTTTGCCAGAGGATCGTTTCGTCAAATGCTTTATTACTTTATATCTCAGTAATTATTTATCGTAATTATATTTTGAGCACATTATGTAAACAGATAGTAACTGCAACAAGTCATTCAAGAAGTATTTTTTCAGCCATCTTTGACATCAGATCTCCTTGTATTTGTTGTTTTATTATGTTGTTTGTTTGATCGTCTCTGTGTGTATGTGTCTTTTTGTCTTTTTGTGTGTGTTTGAGCGCGAGCGTGTACGCGTGCGTGTTTTATGTATTTTAAGAATCAATTTGTTCGATTAAAGAGGAAGAGTGATAGTGTCGGCATTTAAATATATTTTGTAGAGCAGTTTCTGCCAATTTCTTAATACAGATTACAGTATTTGTACTTAACAAAAGTTTTTTTGACCTACATTATTTGTCGTGTTTACAAGTTTGCGTAGAATGCTATGTAGTATGTGACGGTCGAGTCTTTGTAGGCATTTGTGCAAGTCAGTATTTGACAGTGGGGCCTGTGTAAAAGTCTGTGCAAGTCAGTATCTTCACCGTTGAGTCTGTGTTTAAATCTGTGCAAGTCAGTGTTTGACAGTGGAGTTTGTGTAACATTCTGTGCAAGTCAGTATTTTCACCATAGAGTCTGTAAAATTCTGTGCTGGTTGAAGGTGGAGTCTTTGTAAAACTGTGTGCAAGGCAGCATTTGGTAACATGTCGTCATGAAACGCAATTTCTATCAATAGATTTATGAAAGAATGACACGAGAGATGTCAGAGATCAAATCCGTCCTAAGCCAACACAGACTCTCTGACTTGACATTCTTCATTCTCTATGTAAAGATAGGACAGTATATTCTGCTGGGGCTCTTATCAACAGCAGTTTATTTGGAAGCCCTGGCTCGGAAAAAATACTGACTTCGCCATGGAAGAGCAAGTATAGACAAAAGACAGTGGACAATGACAGGCCATGGGTCATGTTGTTCTGGCCTATCTTCCAACCAGAACACTTCAACCACTTTCTGAATATCGTTTTTAATTCAATTTTCTTTAAACCCCTCACTGCACCTGAATAATATATCAATGTCAAATGCTTCTTCAGTTGAAAAAGGCTTGTGATTTCATGCAAAACTGCACGTCATAGCTCTAAGATCCTTTGAAGTCTTCTTGTAAAACGGACTGACCTTACGAAGAATTTGCCTGGTGAAGCATTTAGTATGATTTAGTCACTTTCACTCTGGATTGCTCGGTGATTACTTGTGTCGGTTTCAGCTTGTGGATATTGAGTGTGAACGTCAAAGTTATCACGTTTTCATTTCAATTAAAATTACGTAGAACCTTCTTGTTGTTATAGTGCATAACATAGTCGGTCGGCCGTTGGATCCTCGCTAAAACTGGCCTTGTTAGGGGAGCTTGGTACTTAACATAGTAATTTATAGATGAGAACGGGCACTGAACACAACTCAGTATTTTCTCTATTTAGCTTTGTAATTAGAGTACGGTCCCCTAACTATAGTTTAAATTGCCGGTTTCACTGAAGTTCCAACAGCCGGTGGACGATAGCAGTTTTATACATAGAATATAGTTGGTATATCTCAGGACATAAGCCATCATCTCATCTTATTATAAAAAAAAATAGTGGCGAGAGTAATTCATTGTGGTGCAATTTTGACTCCTTTTTTGCTCGACGCTACAGCCTAAGTGACAGTTTCAAAAATTATAAAATTAATTTTCTAAAGTGTCAACTAATTCAGTCCAGTCGCTGTTGTATCGACCGATTGTGTTGATACAAGTTTCAGGTATTTTTAAATAAAAAGTTGTAAACATGTAAAATACAATGATCTTTGTTTTGGCTTCCTGTAGTAAGCCCATCGCACCGGAAACGATATTAATACGCGTTCACTTTGTGTGCACAATTTCGCTATCAGAAATGAGTGCGCAGTGCTCAGGAGCGCATGGAATCTGTAGTAAGACTGTAGAGTATGGGAAGCTTTGTGGACCAAAAAGAAAGAGAGAGATAGAATGGTGGGTTCACAGGTTTATTCCGGATAATGTCGGGAACTTCATCTAGTACATATAAATTAATTTTGCCTACAGTGATCTATTTAGAACTTTTAGATTTAGATAACACGATGATCTTTTATCTCACCCACGGAAAATAAATGCCATTTTAATAGCTAGAAAGCAAGGCATTTTTTCAACATATTCTGTTCAAGTTTACTTTTTTCTTGAATCAAAAACTGACATAGCAATACACTACATAATCTGCGGAGAAATATCACTGTGAAAATACATGAACTCCGATAGAAAGTAGTTTTCTGAAGGCGTAGGTAGTAATAATTATTAATGATCGGCTGGACGCCGTATGTAGACTAGTTCAGATGGCCGGTAGCTATATCTATAAAGTGTAGATAATTTAGCTCCTAGAATTTGAAACTGTTGGATTCTTTTCACGTGAACGTTCTGGCGTAAATCAGGAACCGGTACTCTTACCAATTCATTGTTAACCCAGCCACTGTACATATAATTGACCTACTTTCATTCCATGAAGAGAAGATGCCATTTTCCCATCCTGATGAATAGATGCTTTATTTGATATAATTATATTGGTGATGTGACATTTTCTCCCCCAAATGCCTGCATCGGGCGTGTTTTTAGTATGGACGCATTTGTGCCTTTTGTTTGGTTGTTTTAAGCGGATTCAAATTGCCGAAGTCGTGAATGAATAGGAGCCAATGTTCAAAAATATATACACAACTTGGGCAAATACAACATTCATGCGAGGGTCATGTCCAGGAAAGTATCTGAAAAGTATATCATAATCTTCCTACAAGTCTTGAATGAGCCAGGGCACTCCGCACTTCTTTCTCGGTAGGGAATTTGCACCAACTGAATGCATGTCACATATTCTCCTATGCGCATCAAGCTGTGTTTTCATGTGTACAGAAACGGCAATGGAAACGTCAAAAAAAACTTCAAGTAGTGAAGAAACGCCGTTTCCGTACACATGGAAACACTCTTTCTTTGTACTACTTGATGGATTTTTGATATGTTTCCGCTTCGGTTGCCGTTTCCATACACATGAAAACACAGCTTTAGTGTGCTAAGCACTCCGTTCTAGTAGCAGACAAAAGTGCACCAATTTGGATGCCTTTGAAAAGCCGTCAAATATTAATAGTAGCTTAAGGTCATATAAAAAATCGCCTAAAACAATTAGGGGTTAAACTAACACACAGAAAAAAGACCAACAGACAAGCTGTATTACTTCCTGTGTCAAATTACCTCGTGTGAACCAAATTTTAGTCACCCCAGGTTAGCGTTTTGAACTTTTATAGGTAATAAGCAAACACGGTGACAGATATCAACTTTTATTTAATTGGATACAACAGAACAGTATAGACTGACTGGCTTGTATAGTGGCTTGTAGACATAGTGACACATTAGTGCTATGTTTCTGAAATTGTCTAGTTAGATGTAAGTGACATTTTTCTCAGTGTGACATTTTCTCGTCGTGCCAAAACTTATATTGTTTTCCCCTAGGCCGTCTTTACTGAAGAGTTGTGGTGATTTTGACAAAAACGCCATGGATAGGATCATTTCCAGCAAGCCTTGCCAGGGGGTCAACTTCCGTAACATTTCGGTGTTACCGTTAATGTGTTTGACCTTTGTCTCAAGTTCCTATATCGTGGATGCACCAGCGGGGAGATTTGAAGGGTTGGAACTGACGGCCCCGAATGGACAGAAGTATGTCGGTTTTCGAGGAATTCCGTACGCCGAACCTCCGGAAGGAAAGTTAAGATTTTCTAAACCGGTGCCCCATCCTAGAATTGGTAAGTGCTTAAGTAAACGAATTGAATGCATTTAAATGTATGTATAAAAATCAGTTCTCACACAATACAATGCCCATACAACATTAAAAGATCACAACTGCCAAACAGGGAGGGATATACCTATTCAAGGCACTCAAAAAATGAAGAGAACATTATGTTTCAATACAATTAGGCGAGAGAGAATCTAAAGGACCTGATCTATAAGCAAACTGCTGGCGCTGCAGATCCGAATGTCTCGTTTCGTCTCCTCAAGACAAAATGTTTAACACTTTAAATACTAGAGCGCCCTCCTCCCAGCTAATCATTGGATAAATGGCCATGGTGGCCATCGATGATGTTTCTGTAGGGAAATAAATGTACTTCGTTCTCAAAATGATTAGGAAATTTGCATTCTGCACATTATGCATGACTGTGTGTGGTTTTTCAATAAGCTGTCGTCTGAAACAGAAAATATGGCTCGGTTATAATAAGGTAACGGAAAGTGATTCGTGATCTGCAATGCTGTTTGAATTTTTTTGTGCTCGAGACAACCACAGTCACCTACATGTATTTTATTGTTATTATTTCATATTATGGGCCATCGGCTAGTGGTGCTTCAGAACTCATTTGAAAAAGCTGTGAAATGGGGATTGACAAGAAGATGGACTATATGAAAGCATTAAAAAAAAAAAACCTGTATTCTTTTAATAACCCGTCATTGCAATTTTTGAGCTATCAGGACTTGAATACTTTCCCGAATGTTATTATGTGCTTTCCACTGAATCCTTATCTGCTGTCGTATATTATCTCTTTCTTCTACGTTAGCAGACGGTACTTTTAACGCCACACGAGAACCGGTTTGGTGTCCGCAACTTCTACCAGTGCCACTTTCTCCAATAAATGTACAAGAGGACTGCCTGATCCTGCATGTTTATGATAAGCAAACCCTGAATCAACACCATGTTAAGAGGAAAGTACTTGTTTTCAGTCATGGGGGCGCATTTATATTTGGGTCTGCTGCAACTTGCCTTGTTGGAAACTTCGTTACTGAGCAAGACATTATCGTTGTGGCCATCAACTACAGGTTGGGCATTCTAGGATTTCTGAGCACTGAGAACCAAGTCAGTCCGGGTAATTATGGTCTATGGGATCAGGCTTTGGCTGTTCAATGGGTCAAGGATAACATTGCATCCTTTGGAGGAGATCCTGATGACATTACAATAGCTGGAGAATCAAGTGGTGCTTCGTCGGTTGCGTTTCTCTCCATGAGTCCAGCTGCAATAGGACTTTTCACGAAAGTGTTCCCTATGAGCGGCACTGCCACTTCTATGTTAGCCAATGCTGTAAATCCACAACTTCATGCTTTACAGTTCGCTAAATCTGTAAATTGTTGGGATGGTGAAGTAGATCATAAAGTAGGAATTGAACAGAGTGAAGACATAATCAAATGTCTACGGGAGCTCCCACTGTCAAACTTTACTCATTATCCCGCTTTCAATTTGGCAATACCACAATTCGTTCCAACTGTAGATGGAGAATTTGTTCCAAATTCTCCATTTAAACTAATCAAGGACAAAGAATATCTGGAGTCTGTAAATTTCTACCAAAGGTCTTACCTAATTGGACTGGACAATAATGAGAAGACTTTTGTACAATTGTGGGAAGTTCCTGTACAGTCCATGGAGGACATTCCTGAAGCTGACAGTAATGAAACTGTTTCAGATATGCTTAATATGAGCAAAGCATTAGTTTTGCAATCACGATTTGGAATAGATCCATCCCAAATATTGATAGATAAAGTAATGAACTGGTACGACCGACGATTTGGAAAGGATTCCTTAACAGAACTAATGTCGGATAACTTGTTCTTGATTCCTACGTATGATCTGGCCGACGCCCTCGCTGATAATCAGCAAAGTAATGCTTACCTCTTATACTTTAACCACTATCCAAATTTCATGAAAGGGGACATTAAAGGAATGGCCCATGGCGTAGATATGCTGTATTGGCAAGATCATGGAGTTGAATCTCTGAAATCTGTACTGGAAGGCGTGGCTGGAGACATGAATTTGGAAGACAAAGAAATGAAATCAGCGTTTTCAGCGATCATCAGTGACTTCGTCAAAACAGGGTATGTTGCGTTTATCTCTTTGTTCTGCTTCCACTTGCAATAGATGCGATTATGATGTCATTTCCGAAAGAAGGCTGAAAAGGAGAAACTCAGATGAATGAATAAACAAACCACATGTAGTTTCGTGTGTTGTTTTGTGTGGAGACGGATTCTTTGTTTAATTCCCTTCTTGTGTTCCTTCCCTTTCGTTTGTCTTTTACCATCAATCATTCGGCGTTTTTGTTCTCATTTAATTGTTCTCCTTGGTCTTATATTATGTCCTCTTCAAATCTTTGTTATAATTGCTTTTATTTATGTTTCTTTAACCTCCTTTTGTTCGACTTTCAGTTATTGGGTTTATCTCGCCGTGGCTTTTGTGTGCCTTTCGATTTCGTTTCCACCATCTATTGCCGTGTTCATATTGTTTTCTGTCTTCTTTACTTGCTCTACACAAACTGCCTTGTTTTTTCTGTCTTATGGAGACTGCCAGCACACCGGTGCAGCAAGCGTATTATGTGTTTAGGCTGCGGGCAGAGTGGGGCAGAGCACCCAAGTAGACCTATATCAACGCACAACTAAGTGGCTGAAGAGTTGTCGCTCGATGAGTAAAAAACGAGTAGAAATAAAGCCTAGCTGATTTCGCACCGCTTTGCCGGCAATTTGCACACCCCACGTTACATCTATTATAGCGTTTTATCTGCCCCGAGGTGCCTTGCTAGCTGTCGGTAGGCCCCTTATTGAGTTTAAAAGACAAACACCGCCTAATGAAGTCCAGGCGTGGGAGAGTCATACATTGGAGTAATGTGTTGGAATTGCTCTCTCTTACCACACGGTTAACCACCCACCCAGGGAAAACAACTTACAGCCGAATCCTTCAATCACTCGAACAACCCATTTCCCCAATGTTTCACCCTGACAGTCTTTTAAAATCTCATATATTCATGTCAATATTGAACCCATCCGTACGTCCACGACATCAGTCTTCTTTTCATGTTCTTTTTATCAATCAACAGAGATCCAGGGAAAACACTGAAAACCAAGATGACTAAATGCTGGCCACGGTACAATGCTGGGTGTTCCCTCTATCTGAACTTCGAACTCAAACCCTCTGTGAGAAGCCGTCTGGAGGAAGACAAGAGAAGACTGTGGAAAGAAACCATTCCAGGGTGGATTTCAGAACTTCAGAACGGCACTGCCCATACAGACCCATGATTTCCATCATTGATTGAACCGTTTGCAATGTTATTGTAGTCATGCATGAGAAAGCTCCTTCCGTTTCTACCCGTTTCAAAAATATGCATGCAAAAATGGTGTAAAGGGACATTAATATGCATTGGTTTCATTATCGGGGATTGAGGATGCCAAAATGTTTTTAAAGATATTAAACACTGGGGGCTTACTATGGGGTTTTTATTCACCTTGGTTACTTTTCAAGAATAGAAAAGTTTAGTCTTATTATATTTTTATCTCTACATTCGTTACTTTCAGTTAGTTTTTATTTTCCATCCGTTGCCAAGTTTGATATTTGTTAATGGCGTGGATCAAAGAATAGAAAAGTTTAGTCTTTGTTATATTTTTATCTCTACATTCGTTACTTCCAGTTAGTTTTTATTTTCCTTCCGTTCCCAAGTTTGGTATTTGTTAATGGCGTGGATCAAAGAATAGAAAAGTTTAGTCTTTATTATATTTTTATCTCTACATTCGTTACTTCCAGTTAGTTTTTATTTTCCTTCCGTTCCCAAGTTTGATATTTGTTAATGGCGTGGATCAAAGAATAGAAAAGTTTAGTCTTTATTATATTTTTATCTCTACATTCGTTACTTCCAGTTAGTTTTTATTTTCCTTCCGTTCCCAAGTTTGGTATTTGTTAATGGCGTGGATCAAAGAATAGAAAAGTTTAGTCTTTATTATATTTTTATCTCTACATTCGTTACTTCCAGTTAGTTTTTATTTTCCTTCCGTTCCCAAGTTTGGTATTTGTTAATGGCGTGGATCAAAGAATAGAAAAGTTTAGTCTTTATTATATTTTTATCTCTACATTCGTTACTTCCAGTTAGTTTTTATTTTCCTTCCGTTCCCAAGTTTGATATTTGTTAATGGCGTGGATCAAAGAATAGAAAAGTTTAGTCTTTATTATATTTTTATCTCTACATTCGTTACTTCCAGTTAGTTTTTATTTTCCTTCCGTTCCCAAGTTTGATATTTGTTAATGGCGTGGATCAAAGAATAGAAAAGTTTAGTCTTTATTATATTTTTATCTCTACATTCGTTACTTCCAGTTAGTTTTTATTTTCCTTCCGTTCCCAAGTTTGGTATTTGTTAATGGCGTGGATCAAAGACGTCTTTCTAAGTTTTACCTCCCCTTCTTACTCCCCCCCCCCACCCTCCCCCCCCTTTTTTTTTGCAAAGAGAACTGAAGATTTAGCTTTCCAAAAACGTTAAAAAAAAACCTAACTATTAATATTAATGTCTAAATGATCATGACCTGTGGGCCTATATTTTTTTATCTTCTTTTGACTTTTGACTTATTTCTTTATTGATTAATTAATATCGTCATGGTATGCCATAACTGTTTTGTTTTGGAATGAGGTCATACTTTTTTGACATTTTTTAAATATGCCATACCGTATTTATTTTAAATGACTTCATTACCTTTTTGTATGTTTAGAACTCTCGCGACAAGCACAGGTGTTGCTGCGTCATCATTTTATGTATATGTTGTGGACAGGAAATTGACGTAGCTAAGAATCAACTTGAAACTACACGAATATTCGTTATACAATAGATGGTCTTTTAAGATGTAAAAAGACATGAGTTTAACTAAACAGCCAGTCCCGTAGTAACTTAGTTTTGCAGGGGCCATTCTTTTACGTGTGCTGTTGGGAGTATTTTATCTACAACTTTTCTGTGATCGTGCGACCAAATCCTTGAAAGTATTATAATTAATATCTGATCTTCATCTTCTGCTGTGTAAGAGCTACCATTAATTTTTTATGTTGAAACTGCTCAACAGTTTATATGTTACATCGTGAATCGTGAGAGTTCAGAACATTTTCCTGTTTTATGATTACAATGTTATTACAATATTATACGTAGGTAGACCTAGATTGTCAACAATTTTGTGGCCATTAGTTTTAGGTAGTGTTGCTTCGGCTTGTCTCATTATTTTAAAGAATAAACTTCAGAATTTCTGTAACCAAAACGTTAAACGATCCTTCGGATGAATTATTTTGAACTGTCCTCGTTTACTGTCGTTTTAATCTACATATTTGTTATCTTCTCATCTCGTAACAATAATTGTCAATATTAGTTTTTGTTTTATATTTCATCAACACTCGTGTGAATCTGTGGGAAATGGATGCATCTGTGGTCATCAGTGTTGCTGCTGATGCTGATGTTATTGTTGTTGTGGTGGTGGTGGCTGTCGCTAATGCTGTTTCCATGATTTGTTTTGATTGTGTTTCTCATCTTTTTACCCATCTCGTAAGTTTTTTGTTTTTTATTTTTAATTTTTATTATTATTTTTTTAATATCACTTGATGAATTAGCCAGCATTACCTGTTCTCTCATCTCATACCCCTCTCTCTCTTTCTCTCTCTCTCTCTCTCTCTCTCTGTCTCTCTTTCTTTCTCTCTCTCTGTGTGTCTCTCTTTCTCTCTCTCTCCTTCTTTCTTAGGTATAGAAAGTTTCCCACAATAATCGACATTCTCGTTACAGGTCACGGCACTACGCACTCATTTCTAGGCAGGGAAATTCCACCAGATTGAACGCGTGCCAAATACCGTCTCCCATGTCCTGAACTTGGCAAAGGGAGCATAAAAGAAGACCCGTGTATTTTATCGTCACGACAAAATCTTTAAAGGTTTACTTGAAATTTGAACAAACACTATTTGTCGATGCAAAAGAAACTGGGCCAGTTGTGTTGATACTTACAGAAATTAATTATATATTTTCTCAGACTGTCACCCAAGCTGTAGCGTTCAGAAAAAAAAACTCGAGGGGTTGGGGGGGGGGCAAACTTACATCACTATGAAAGTCCCGCCACTGGGGGCCATTATTTTTATTTTTTTTACAACTGCATTTATTTATCTTAATCCTAAACTTTCTCTTCCCAAGTTGCCTTTCATTCTCTCATCACCACCACCCCTCCCCCGCCCCACCTTTCCAAGTCTAATTGGTTCTCTGCTTTTTGTTTTCTACTATATCCATGCCTACCCTTCTTACATTTATTGTTCAACAGATGGGATGAACCAATGGATGAATCAAGGCAATTGCTACAACTTAAACACTTATTTCTCACTATGCAAGTGCATTAAAGCAAGGACGAAAGGGACAACAAAATAGATGTAGTTCACCATATCCTCAAATATCTACGAACTTTCCTACCCAAAAACTCTTAACATACTAAAGACCATTCTCGGCAACAGAATGGGGCGGGGATCGTGATTCCCTGTTACATCACTATCGCACCCTGGTTCGATCTAAACTAGACCGCGGTCATCTTCTGTAAGATGCACTAAAAGAAATCCAATATATCTTAATCAAAATTAAACATCATGTGAATGTTTTATTTCCTGAACAATGTGGGATAATCGGAGAATAATTTCAATGATTAACTGGAACGTACCAAAAAACAAAAAAATGACACACATATATAAAAATAAAACAACTGGAAGTAATGTTTATGATTAATAATATTACTGTTTTCCAAGCCACTTTTTTTTCTTGTTTTTTTTAAAGACTAACATCCTTACCTATCCTATGTGTGTTTTGTACAAACATTTCTTTTTTCGGTGTCATCTTTCTGTAATTTGGCAGTACTTTCCGGGACAGCGTTATATCATGACGGCGTATAAAATAATGCCAATGAAGATGTGCCCAGGATGGCATATTTTTGTATAAGCACGGACGCGGTTTTGGTTAATTTATCGACAACTTTCGTCACGTACCCTCTTCACAACAAGATTTTAGTGTCACCCGGGCATCGGTAGGTTGTCCTCATTGCACAGGCGCGATCTCAAACTTAGGATCGATGTTGGTTTGTTTGTTGTTGTTTTCTGCAAGGAGGGCCCAATTATTGTTAGGCGTTTGCAAGTAATAATAGCTTGGTTACTTCCCTTGGACCACAATCAACACCCCAGAAAAGTATGTAATTCTACTGTTGTGTTTGCTATACCAACAAGACAAGTTGACTGAAAAGTGAAAGTAGAACTGATTGGGCAAAATGTGTTCAGAAAATCATACTTAGGACCTTATTATATTATTTTGATATGAGTGAGAATGCGCCAAATTCTGACACTGATACATTCAGCTGTACATATCATCTGACAAGATAAACATGTAATCAAAACGAGACTCTACACTTTACTTTACATGTACTACTGTATGAAAACCCTGCATGGTGTGGCTAAATGCTATCATTCAGTTAAAATAATAATGTTTTATTGATAGTTGGCAGTTGCATGCCACACATTCAGGGGGGATCTTGTCCCCTAAGTAAAAATGGTGTGTGAGGTGGGTATGACCCAGACGGAGTCTACTAAGGACCATTTCAACAGCATTGTTCAGCAATGGGTTATAATGTAAAATACTACGTTCCCCTCATAAAGCCATTTATAACTAAACAGGAGGTGATTTTACTATACATTGACATATACTTGAAATATGATTGATCTACCCGTTCTGCGAACAGTAAAAAGCAAATTAGGGCACTTTATACCGAAAAGACTCCGCAAAAAAAAGTTCGATTGGTACCCATGCCGAGTAGCCCGCAGTAGGGCCAACCACTAAATTCAGTGAGACAAATATCGCAATTTGTGTCCCTATAGCATAAGATACGGGCGTAACATCAACAATGTACCAGTGAGACAGACGTCAGAATCTGTATTTCCATAGTACAGGACGATGATACAACAACGATAGACCAGTGAGACAGACATCAGAGTCTGCATTTCCCCTATACAAAACATCGATGTAACAAGAATTTACTGCACGGTCTATCTATGCAAACTATTTGCGTGGAAATAATTGAAATGGATAATAATTGTAGCAGTCAGTGCCACAAGATTAAAGTGTCTCAATCAGAGGATATCAGGCCAAGATGTTGCACAATTCCTGTCGTCATTTTCGATTAGAGAAACACAGCATCAACAATAATGAAAACTATCCTTCCTCCCTGACATGAATCTTTTGAAAAGCTTGAAGAAATCTCGCCCAAACATTCTTGGGCACAGGCGTAGAGAGTTTATGCTGTATTATGATATGTCTTTTATCCATTTAAAATATTCGTGTTATAATTTAGTTACTGGGCAGTATCTTTTAAAAGTGCTCAAGTTCGTATGTAACCTTGCTATGGTTTATTAACGTACATTAACAACAATTGTTTGTTCATAATTTTTTTTAAAAGGCAAGTTTAGCTCATAATCTGTTTCAAAATGTAGAATAGAATAGAAGAGATGAGAATAGAATAGGTTGGAATCATATTAAACTATATAATAAAGCTATCATGCAAATGTTCTTTTTCCTGTAATAATTAATATGTTGAACACAGTTCAGTATCATATAAATGTTTGTGTGAGTGTGTGTGTGCTTGTGTGTGTGTGTGTGTGTTTAATACACAATCATGTAAATGGGTCTTATTATTGATTTTTATAAAGTGCAAAGAAGTCAACTCAAACTTGAACTGCGGTCTAACAAAGAAAAGACACGTTTCTTAATTAAGGTTAAGTGTGAAATACGAACTCCTTCAAAATTAAAAATACATGCACATCCAACACACAGTTTCGATAAAATCGACGTTGATCCTGCCCATTCTGAAAACAGACGCACTACGGACGCATCAAAGAAGTGACATCCTATTGGTTTGTTGCGGTTGACGTCACAAAAAGTTGCGCTCCTCCCTCCCCGACAACAAAAGTTGTCCACATTTGGCACCATCGAAACACAAATCTGGCCACAGTTACTGAACTAGAACAATGCATTCACTTGCCCGACACTGTAATCAGTTCTGATAAATGGCCTGTTTTAACTGAGTTCATTGCTGCAAATTAGGCAGTTTGACAGAAAAACTTGGCACTGAGTAAAAATACTGAAACAGCCAATGATTCGCACTAAATCAGCCATCAGTGTAGCCTATTTACATTCAGTTACATCTACAATAATTATTATGTATTCGTTTTTAAGAAAAAAAAATTGTGACAGTTATTCCAATTGTTCAGCCTAACGAAGTTCCCCGGCAATGTCTTCCTTACGTTCACACAATTCTCCTGTTAGGCTGTTACCAATTTTAAGTTAAGATGAAGCAATCTCCTTGCAAATTCTTGCAGAATGAGGAAATTTTTTTTTTTTTGGTCAAGACAAAATGGTTGAGAAGATCATGCCAAATTTGGGATACATGGATTTACCCAAGGGGCTCCCATATGTGAGCACTTATGGGGATGCTCGGTGTGCTAGGACTGTGATTCCTGTCATCAGTCAACCAATCAAACCCAAGGGGCGAGGTCATTTTGACAAAACATAGCTCATTTATTTCCGTAGGCATTGTATTTTTAGTACAAATCCAGATCTAACGGACCTCACTTGGATGCATTGGTACAAGTATCTGAATCGAGATCCAATTAAAATCAAAATTAAATACAAAAAAAAAAAAGAAGAATGGAAATTCTCTCCAGAACGAAACACAAGAGTGCTGCACAAAGGTATGAAAAACATTATTTTACAAGGAATATAGACATCTCTCTGTCCGTCTGTCTGTCTGTTTGTCTGTCTGTCTGCCTCTCTCTCTCTCTATCTCTTTCTCTCCCCCCCCCCCCTCTCTCTCTCCCTCGCTTCTGTAATACAAGTATAATTTTATGCTCTACAAAACATACAAGGCAGGCATTATCCGTCAGTCAGTAATATTTCCGATTCAGGACCGATTTTAGCTCAGTTCTGAATCTCTCAAATGAAAAAAAATCTCTCTTTACTTTTGGAAACTGATCTTCATCTAATATTGCAACAATGTGAACAGTTTGAACCTTGTACATTAATTGTTAATTTTCTGTCAGTGAGTTATTGAAAACAGCCCTAAAAGAAAAAAGGGATTTCGCAGACAACGCTGGAAAAAAAATGCAGTCAGTGAATTGATTGAAAATGAAATGATTGGAGTATTAGGCATACATCTTTCGCTTGGCCGACTAAATATGGTAATAAAGTTGATATTGAGTTTGAAATTGTAAACCAAATGCAACTGTAACATTTATATTGTACATAAACTTGCTGCAGATCCGTTTGTGAGATTGTATAATTTTAATCATTCCTGAACAACTTGAAGTGAAAGCTCCACTGTTCATTATTTGTGCTTTCTAGCACTGTCAGTATTGTCAGGGTATCACAAACAATGCTTTTTGGGGTATCACAAACAATGCTTTTTGAGATATCACAAATAATGCTATTTGAGTATCACAATTAATGCTATCAGGATATCATAAACAATGCTGTCAGTACCTGTTACTAAAATGTGATACATCTCGAGGAAACCAAAAAAACAAACAGACAAACAAAAATACATCTTGAGGGAGAAAAAGCATTTCATTGTTTCTATTTTAAAAAGTTTGAAATGCTCATTATATGTCTAGGCATTCCAGAAACCGAATGCTATTTTGTTGCATTGTCACACTTCCATATGTTTTGGAGTTTACAAAATGCATAATTATGACTTCTGTATTACTAGATGAAGTTCCCAGCATTATCCGGGATAAAACTGTGAACCCACCGTTCTCTCTTTTGGGTCTACAAAGCTTCCCATATTCTACAGTTTCGGATTTCGTACGCACCAGAGTACTATGCACTCTTTCGTGGTAGGGAAACTGTGCGCACAGAATTGAAGGCGTATTAATACATCCTTTCCGGTGCGATGGGCTTACTACAGGGAGCCAAAACAAAGATCATTGTGTTTTACATTTATACTACTTTTTATTTAAAAATACCGGAAACGTGAATCAACACAATCGGTCGATACAAAAGCGATTGGACTGGATCAGTGACACTTAAGAAAATTAAGTTTATAATTTTTGAAACTGTCATTTAGGCTGATGAGTCGAGCAAAAAAAGGGGTGAAATATCACCACAATGAATTACTCCCGCCACTATTTTTTTTTATAATACTAGATGAAGTTCCCGGCATTATCCGGGATAAACCTGTGAACCATCATTCTATCTTTCTCTCTCTTAGGTCTAGAAACCTTCCCAAATACCACAGCTTTCATGCGCACCAGAGCACTACGCATTCATTTCTGATAGGGCAATTGCATGCACCAAATTGAACGCGTATTACTACATCGTTTCCGGTGTGGGAGCCAAAACAAAGATCATTGTATTTTATATTTTTACAACTTTTTATTTAAAAGTACCTAAAACTTGAATCAACACAATCGGTAAAGACAAAGCGATTGGACTGGATTAGTTGACACTTCAGAAAATTAATTTTATAATTTTTGGAACTGTCATTTAGGCTGTAGCGTCGAGCAAAAAAGGGGTCAAAATTGCACCACAATGAATTACTCCCGCCACTATTTTTTTTTTATAATAGATAGATAAGATGTAAAATTACAAGCAAAGATGTCCATAAATTTTCAAGTACACATTGTTTAAATTCATTGTGTGGTTAGTAAGTAATGCATCCATTGTCCACCATAACACACGTGGATTTCAAACATTAAAATGAAAGTAACTTTCGCCTACATTCGTATCTTACAATTATATGCACAAGATTATGGGTTCAGAAAGTAACTTACATTAAAAATTGCCATAAGGTGGTTGAATTATGGCAGTGGGAGTTGTAATTTGACACTCTATTCTCTTCACTTCATTCTCACACATCACAAAGATAGAAATATGAGCAAGAGGAAAGTGTATAATTATAATGACACTATTTTGCCCTCACAGTGACAAGATATGACAAGATGATTAAACTGAACAGCAGAAATGACAGGGCAAAATGTATTCAGGTAATCATACAGAAAAAAAAATTCAATTATTTTACATAATGAGTAAGAGCGTGCAAAATAATGATACTGTTACATTGTAGCAGAAGTGTATTAAAGTAGTATAGCTCTTCTGATCCAAAATGACTGACCATGAAAACATAACTATAGCCTTGCTTGTTTCAACATCCATAACTTATAAGGGAGACAATTGTGTCTTTTCAGGGAACAAGTTACATTTTCATACTAAAAATATTAATGACAGTGGACACCATCGCATTGTGGAGTGCCAGGCAATGAGAAGGCAGACCAACTGGCCAAGGAGGGTTCTGGCTTGGAGCAGCCACAGTGCCTCTTAAACTGCTACGAGAAGAAAAACCTCATCAAAAACAACAGTAGGCAGCAAATAAACCAACAGGATAAATATCATCTCCTGAACAGAGAGGATCAATTGATATTGTTCAGACTAAGAACTGGTCACAATAGGCTCCACCACCATATGTTCACCAAGTTTAAAATAAGAACATCTGCCATATGCAAGTGCAGCCAGTCTCCTCAAAACAGAGCATATATTTCAGAACTGTACACTCTTCTCAGCACTACGAGAAACACATTGGCCCAAACCCACCGACCTGAATGTCAAACTCTATGGTGCTCTGTCAGAACTGCAGAAAACAGCAGATTTTCTTAAAAGAACAAATCTGCAGATTTAGATTGGTGAACGAAAGAAGAAGAAGACAAGTACAAAAAAAAAAAAAAAGTCTTTTGCCCAATGTCATTAGAGTCTATATGGTTTAAACTTTCTGCAAAATGTTTTCGAAAGACACTGAAGCATATTATAGAAGCTATGCAATTAAATTATCAGACGTGAGATTTTGGTTTCACCTCAGAAACATGCCTGCCACCACAGTGATTCCATTATTCCACATTTTATCAGTTATTGGGCCCAGGAGGGGTTTGTACACTGGAAGCCAGAAATTATACAACGACAACGTAACTTTACATAGGAACATTTTCCTTCTTTCCTTCGGTCTGTCCGGTCGTTTCTAAAGCAACCGACCTAAATGTCAAACTCTATGGTGCTCTGCCAGAACTGCAGAAAACTGTAGATTTTATTAAAAGAACAAATCTGCAGATTTAGGTTGGTGAATGAAAGAAGAAGAAGAAGAAGAAGACATAGGAACTTAATATATAAATATACACTTCTCAGTTGTGCTTTTGCCAATCCTTAGCCATTGTGATATTCATGTAGCAGCGAATTTCCAATACGTATTGGTGTACAGAAATTATATGAAATAGAAACTGGTCTTTCATCTCAACATTTACAGCTCAACTAGGAACCAGTGAGCGTTCTGACTCAAATATGAACTGAGTTTATAAACGAATCAACTGCTGCCAACTGTAGGAAAAATTCCACAAAACAAAAATATTGGTGCCCTTTACGCATTTCATTCCATTCTATAGGCAAGAACATTTTGATATTAATAATATAAAACTAACAATTAATGTATCCTGTATATAGAGAAACAAAAATTAACCAAAGTATTGGTGTTCTGATAAGAAGTCATTCAACAGTGACAATAGTCAGATATAGAGATAATAACATCTAGATAACAGTAAATGAATATAATCATTGCAACATTTCTCCAAGTCACATAGGCTTTCCTCTGGAGAACTCTGGCATGCTTTGAATTTGAGCTAAAGAGATGTCCCTGCATATGCTATGCTGTGGCTACATACAGTAAAACTGTTTCCAATGTGTTGTGATGTGTTGTCTTGGGTGTCTTTTTTGTGTAACTATGAATTTTTAGCGTAACAACACCTTATGATGGATTTAATTTTGGTCTCTTAATGATAATTATACTAATGTTACGAAACGGTTCAATCTATTTAAACAAAACAACTCCCTACAAATGCAATAAACCCAAGAATACACAATTACTACAGAAAGAGAATAATAACGATTCAGAAACACAATAAGACATGAGATTGCTAAAAGATCCCAAAATCTGACTGTCCGAGGCGATACTGCCGCTTGTGCCTCGATCTGAATGATATTTCCCCCTTGTGGATTTGTGAGAAGAAATGGTACATGGGACAGTATTAAGGTGTAGATGTTTTTCAAAATGTTGGTCCTCTGCAACTAAGCTGAAAGTAACATCAAATATCCTGTAGACAGCTGAGAGGAAGAAATGACGAGAAGCTAAATACATTTGGATTTGGGAATACAGATGCCGATTTGTTCAACACGTTAAAGCACAGTAGTATTCGCCTGATTGCCTTGCTATGTCAGGTGCTGTCCTCCAAGTGGCCAGTTATAAAGTAAAGGTCTTGGTATGGGCAATGTTTCATACTGTACTGGATCAAAGCAAAAAGAAATGTTGGACCACTGACTGGGTGGCAGTCGTGCTACAGGTGTTTGGAACATGAGCATACGCTGAAGTAGGGGTGGGAGTCCTGTCTGTCTGATGCGGCCTTCTCTCTGAAGACTGGGTCCGAGAGCCGTAGACACCGCTATAAAAGCTAACTTGACCAGTGGCCAGGGATATCTCATCGCTTGCTGCAGGAAGTAAACCATTGTCACCTTATCATCTCTTTCTTCTGTGAGTCTATCTGACTCTGTCTGTAGCACAGGTTGTTGTGTTTGATGCCCAGAGATGACATGACGAATAATTGTTATATCTGTATTTGTAACGTAACAACAGGCAAGCATATATTTGACTGCCTGTATGTTATGAAAGTCAAGTGCCCAGTGGAGTGTAGATGTTCCATATAAATTTCCGTAGTTATGTTTAGTCACTTTACTGTAATGTAGTAGCCCATTGTTCACACCTAACCATAACATTAGCTGGAAGTTGGTATCAGGCAGTCCACTCATATAAATCTTAAATTGCTCATGTAGCAAATAATGTCGATATGAAAAGTTGATTACAGGGGAAGCGCCTTTCTTCATCAGCACAGAAATGGCGGGTATGGCATTGGGCATCTTAAAAGGATTTTGAAGGGGCTTACGGTGAGCAATATTTTCAGCAAGTAATTGTAACCTTGTAACCAGAACAGTGCGATCCAAATGATCTAACAGGTCAGGATCAGCTCCATGATCCAGCAAACTTTCGAGACAACCCATGTTATTGGCATGCATTAGTGCTGTCATGCCGCTATTATCTTGTTTGTTAGGATCAGCACCTTTCTCCAGAATTGCTTGTACAATGTTCGTATTTCTTTGTTTTGATGTCATCATTAACGCCGTCCAGCCGTCATTGTCTTGTTTGTTGGGGTTACCTCCTCGCCGTAATATTGTTTTTGCCACGCACCCATGTCCTGCTTGCGTTGCTGCAATTAATGCGGTCTTGCCAGCATTGTCTTGCAGGTTAGGGTTTGCTGCCCCATCTAGTAGTTCTTTCACTATATTCACATTCCCTTTTTTTGATGCTACCATTAAAGCGGTCTTGCCAGCATTGTCTTGCAGGTTAGGGTTTGCTGCCCCATCTAATAGTTCTTTCACTATATTCACATTCCCTTTTTCTGATGCTACCATTAAAGCGGTTTTGCCATCACTGTCTTGCCTGTTAGTGTAAACTCCTTTTTCAAGTAATTTTTTAACTATCGTTTTATTACTATTATGTAATGCTGTCAATAACGCTGTCCTGCCACGATGATCTTGCCTGTTAAGTTCACAACCTTTTTCTAGTAATGTTTCAACCACTTTTACATAACCTTTCTCTGATGATAATATTAATGCGCTCTTTCCAGTATTGTCACATCTGTTGGGGTCCGCTCCCCCTTCGAGCAGTGCTTTAACCACACCTATGTTGTTTCTTTCCAACGCAATCATCAAAGCTGTCTTCCTGGAAATGTCCCTTGTGTTAGGGTCGCATCCACTTTCTAGGAGCGCTTGGACCATAGCGAAATGTTCATTCTTTGAAGCCATCATTAAGGCGGTCTTGCCGTTTCTGTCTTGCTTATCAGGATTGCCTCCCCCTCCCAGTAGTAGTTTAAACACGCGTAAATAACGGTGTTCTATTGCCGTCATTAACGCCGTTTTACCACTCTTATCTTGTTTGTTAGGATCGCTTCCGCTTTCTAGCAACATTAGAACTATCATCTTATTTCCAGTTTCAGATGCCATCATTGACGCGGTCTTCCCACTCATGGTATGCTTGTTGGGGTCAGCTCCCCTTTCTAGCAGTGCTTTGACCACTTTTGTTTTACTTCTTTCCGACGCCATCATTAAGGACGTCTTTCCTGTATTGTCTTGGCCATTGGGATGGGCTCCCCTTTCTAGCAGCGCTTTAACCACGCCCACATCATGTTTTTCCGATGCCACCATTAGAGCTGTCTTCCCAGTATTGTCCTGTCTGTTAGGGTCAGCTCCCCCTTCTAGCAGTGCTTCCACCACGTTCAGTTTACTTTTTTCCGATGCCATCATCAGGGCTGTCTTCCCAGTATTGTCCTGTCTGTTGGGGACAGCTCCTCTTTCTAATAATGATTTCACCACGTTCAGTTTACTTCTTTCCGATGCCACCATTAAGGCTGTCTTCCCAGTAATGTCCTGTATGTTGGGGTCAGCTCCTCTTTCTAGCAGTGCTTTCATTATGTTCAGTTTACTTCTTTCCGACGCCATTATCATAGCTGTCTTCCCAGTAATGTCCTGTCTATTTAGATTACACTCCCTTTCCAACAATACATTAATCACTTCCGAGTTTTCTATTACAGATGTCACCACGAAGGTGGTCTTCCGACTACTGCCATATGAATTATCACCGGTATCCTTTTCTAAAATTCCAACTGCCACATGTGTATTGCCTGTCTGAGATGCTAACATTGATGCTTTCATATCACTGTTGTCATGCTCGTTTTGGTCAGCCCCATTTCCCAGCAGTTTTTCAATCACGTTCAGTTGACCTGTGTTTGGCGCAGTTTCATCACTGCTATCTTCCTTGTGTGTGTGGGCTCCTCTGTCTGAGAATACGCGTGTCTTACCAACAGTCTGTTTTCGTTGACTACATGAAACACTATGGCAGTTTTCGGGTACACACACCCTGTGCATCAAAGCTGTGAGGCCTGTATCATCAGACTGTTCAAGATTTGCTCCAGCATCCAGTAACACTCTGACACATTTACTGCTCTTTGCCATCATTAAAGCTGTCATGCCAAGAGAATTCTTTTTGTTAGGGTCAGCTCCATTTTTTAATAGAGTGTGGAGAACAAGTAGATTATCTTTCTGCGCTGCTCTCATAAGCGCATTGCATTTGTAGTGATCTGTTTGCTCTATATCTGCCCCAGCTTGTAATAAAACTCTGACACATTCGAGATTCTGTGCCTGCATCAGAGCTTTTTGTGTCCCTATGTTTCCACACAGACTTTCATCCGCCCCTCTGTCTAGGAGATATTCTATGCATTTCAGATATTCAGTTAGTATTTCCTGGTTGTTATTTTGTTCATCAAAAGCGTTGACTGTGACACCAGTTTCCATGAAAGTTTGACCACACTCTGTATAGTCGGTCTCACATGCTACTATCAACGGCGTTTTTTCTCCAAGTGCAAAACTCTTTATGTTTACATCAACACCGGCCTGTATCAACGCTTTAAGTGCTTCGACCTCCCCCTTCTGTATAGTCTGTATCAAGACGGACCAGGCAGCATTCCTTCTAGAATCGATGTCAATGTTGCTGTCACTTAAATATGTTTGCAGTTCTGAAATACTTACTGCCACGGCTCGGATCAGAACGTCCGAAACTGTGTCACTTGACGCCATCCTCCCTTAATGTGATTGTCTGAAAAAACCGAAAGAGAAAAAATACGCTTGAGGTAATTGTTTTGGTCAGCACTGCTTTGAGACGCCCATTCCTGTCTCGATTTCAGGCCTGAATAGCTCCTTGCCGTCACAGAAAACGCATATGTCAATTATGTTATAAATTCTCCATTAATTGACTGTTCCACACTGCCTTGTGTGTTGCTATGATAGCAAAGGCTATGGGAGTAAACCCAGACAGAAAATCAGGAGTGGAGACCCGAAGGTGGTTGTCAGGGAGAACTGCATCAAACTGGCTTCCAGCATCTCCTGCAGCCGGACTAGTTCCAAATGTATTGACCTGGTCTCTCCCTTGGGTTTAACTAGAATGGCAGAGAGAGGGGTGGTGCCTCTGGGCAAAGCACCATCTCTTAAAAATAGCCCAGGCAAGGCAGCAAAACGAGGAGGCGTTTGCTCGGGCTTGGCAAGCGTCTGTCTCTCCTCTATAAGCCCACCCATTTCCGATTTGGAGAGGACACTCCAGCCATCCGTTACGGATGGGCACAACACGGGAGGTGGCAGTTACCGGTGATAAGCTCAATCCATTTGGCGTACGGATGAGCGCCAGGGGTCCCCTCTGTCGGTGGGAGCGGCTTTTCAGCTGCATTGATCAACTACCGCCCGCCGTAACCTGGGCAGCCCCCAGGCAGTTGGGTGTTGTTCCGCCACGTCAGCCTGCTTCATAAGGTGGCTGGAGCTAGACCAAAAGTCAAAAAGCTGACGTAAAGTGTGCACCTGGCAAAAACAGAAAAATACTAAAACTTGGTACCTGGAACGTCAGAACAATGCGCCCAGGCTTGCAACAGCAAGATCTCACTGATATTGACTCCATCAGGAAATCCCAAATTATTGATCGAGAACTTCAGCTACTAAACATCGACATCGCTGCCCTTCAAGAAACTCGACTTCCCGACTCCGGGTCAGTCAAAGAAGAAAACTACACCTTCTTCTGGCAGGGCCTTAGCAGCGAACAGCCGAGAATCCACGGCGTGGGCTTCGCCGTAAAAAACTCCCTTATCAATTCGATCGCAACTCCAATTGGAGTGTCAGAACGCATCATGACACTCAGACTGAACACTCGGTCTGGTTTTACCAACATTATCTGTGTCTATGCCCCAACACTTACCTCCTCTGACGAAACCAAAGACATTTTCTACGAGGCATTGCAGAGGACTCTCCACAACATCCCTCTCACCGAAGGCCTGCTAATTCTGGGTGACTTTAACGCTCGAGTGGGAGCAGATCACTCCGCATGGCCAAAGTGCATTGGGCACTTCGGCATTGGCAACATCAACGAAAACGGGCAGCGCCTTCTGGAGCTATGCTCCGTAAACTCATTATGTGTTACAAACACGTACTTTGACCTTAAGAGATGCCAAAGAACATCATGGCGCCATCCCAGGTCTGGCCATTGGCATCAATTAGATCTTATTCTCTCAAGGAGGAAGAGTTTGGGCTGTATAAAAATAACTCGTTCCCTCCACAGTGCTGACTGTGACACCGACCATGCACTGGTAGTCAGCAAAATCAAAATTTCGGCCAAGAAAATATACAGATCAAAAGCCCCTTCAATCCCTAAGATCAATGTAACAGCAATCAGAGATGAATCAAATAGAAAGTCTTTTGAAAAGTTATTTGCTGAAAGCATGGATAATGTCACCCAATGTGACTCGGTAGATGAAACATGGAACACTCTCAGTTCAAAAATTCATGACTGTGCCATCAAGTCTTTTGGACAGCATAAAGTTTCAAACAACGACTGGGTAGCCCAGAACAGCGAAATTCTCCTACCTCTCATTGAGCAAAAGAAATCTGCTTTCAATGAGTATAACAAAAATTGCAATCAGAGTACAAAAACTTGTTTGAAAAATGCAAAAGCTAAACTTCAGCTGGAGGTAAGACGTTGCGCCAACAAATACTGGACAGACTTGTGTAACAGCATACAAGAGGCAAATGAAAAGGGAGATATGAAAACCGCCTTTAGTCAGATGAAAGTAGCTCTTGGGCCAATCATCACCAAAAGCGCCCCACTTAAGTCTGTAAATGGTGAACCCATCACAGATAAAAATGAACAACTGAATAGGTGGGTAGAGCATTACTCTCTGTTGTATTCAACTGAGAAAAATATTCCACCAGATTTTGAGGAACACCTCCAAAAACTGCCAATAATGGCCGAACTTGACGCTGAACCTTCCTTAGTCGAGCTTTCCAATGCAATCGACCACCTGTCTGCTGGAAAAGCCACAGGAAGTGACAACATTCCTGCAGAGGTATTAAAAGACCTAAAAGGCCCACTATTACCACACCTGTATAATCTGTTACTGCAGTGTTGGAAAGAAGGCGTGATACCACATGATATGAGAGACGCCAAAATTGTCACACTTTACAAGAACAAAGGAGACAAAGGCGACTGCAACAACTATCGAGGCATATCCCTCCTCAGCATTACTGGAAAGGCTTTTGCTCGCGTCATCCTCTGCCGCCTTCAACAACTGGCGGAAAAAGTCTTACCAGAAACACAATGTGGCTTTCGAAGCAAACGATCAACTATTGACATGATATTTGCACTTCGGCAAATCCAAGAAAAATGTAAAGAACAAAACAGGCCGCTTATAACATGCTTTGTGGACCTAACAAAGGCTTTCGACACCGTAAGCCGATCTGGCCTGTATGCAGTCCTTAAATCCATAGGCTGTCCACCAACATTGCTAAAACTTATTGCATCCTTCCACACTGACATGAGGGCATGTGTCAACTTTGAAGGCTGCACATCCAATTCATTTGCTGTAAACAGCGGTGTGAAGCAGGGATGTGTTCTTGCTCCTACCTTATTTGGTATATATTTTGCAGCCCTACTCAAGAATGCCTTTGGTCAATGTTCAGGTGGAGTACTTATTAACACCAGAGTGGACGGCTCCATTTTTAATGTTGCCAGACTAAAAGCAAAATCTCGTACAGAGCATATTATGTTACAAGAGCTCCTCTTCGCAGATGATGCTGCAATCGTGGCCCACGATGAAACCACGCTCCAGGCTCTCATCAATAGCCTTGCCAAAGCCTGTGACAAATTCATGCTAAGGATCAGTGTCTCAAAAACTGTAGTTTTGACGCAAGGCTTGAGAAACCCCAACCCAATCATGCTGAATGGCTCTCCTCTGGAGCAAGTGGGAAAATTCTGCTACCTAGGCTCAACCATCAGTGGTAGCACAGACATAACAACTGAAATAAATGCCAGAATAGGAAAGGCGGCCACAGCTTTTGGCAAACTCTCAAAAAGGGTGTGGAACAATAGCAAGCTGACCATCAAAACAAAGGTACTCGTGTACCAAACTTGCGTCCTAAGCACCCTGCTGTATGGCTCAGAGACATGGACCACCTACTCCAAACATGAAAGATCCCTCAACTCCTTCCACCTGCGCTGCCTACGCAAAATTCTCAAGATCAAGTGGCAAGACAGGATCTCAAATATCGAAGTTCTGAGCCGAGCCAACATTCCATCAACTCAGGCTCTCCTAGGCAAAAAAAGACTGCGGTGGCTTGGACATCTCCACCGTATGGAAAATGATCGCATCCCCAGACAAATTCTCTACGGGGAACTTGCTACTGGCAACCGACCCAGAGGTAGGCCACATCTGCGATTCAAAGACACTTGCAAGGTCACGATGAAAGCATTCAACATCGACCCCAATGAATGGGAGAACCTTGCAAATGATCGAAGCAGATGGAGACAAAAATTGCGCAGTGGCACGCTCGCAATAGACTTCAAGGCAAAAGAAACATACCTGACAAAACGACAGAGGCGGAATGAAAACACTCGCCAAAGTGAACCCAAAAGACTGACCTGCAATCACTGCCATCGCACTCTCGGGTCAAACATTGGTAGAATAAGCCACGAGAGAAGCTGTCAGTCAAAGTGAAAGTGAATATTCTAGCTGCTAAGACCGTCTGTAAAGACGCTAAAGGCCATATACAATAATTCATAATAAAGATGAGGCAGTTAAGGTTGATTTTGCTTTAATTCAATCTAAGCACTGATCGGGATTAGAAAAAAAATGTAACTGAACTGAAAATAGCCGACATCAGGCAAAACATTCTTTCTTTTCAACGGTTTTCGCGAGAGATAAAATGTCCTGGCCTGAGACACCATATCGCTGTGATCTAAGGCACACTTCTTGTGTTTTGAAATGTAAATAGAATGACATGTCTGAGGCCAAGTGCAATGATTCCGTGTTGCCAGTCATGCACGTTCCGCTTCGCTAGCGAGTCATTCACTGTGTCCTGCTGCCGTAAACGTAACAAACGATAAACCACCAGCTACGTATACGACGTACATGTATGACTTAAAGTGAATCCTGGCAGTTGATCTCATTCACTTTGATCAGATATCTCATACTAAAACAGGCGAATTGATCGCACGAATAACACCAACTACACAGCAGTTCTCCCAATGGCTTCAGCCCCGCATTATATTTTTTTTTATAGCGTTGCAGGTACCGATAGCCTCTTTGGGTCAGTTTCTGCCTCACATACATAATTAGATTTATGGATAAAGAGGAGCCGAGGTCAAAACTGTAGACTTACCCTGACAGAAACAGTTCACATTTTTACTGGATGGTATCACTGAGTTGGTAAGCTGCCCCTGCTTCAGGTGTGTTGATATTACACATAATATAGGTGAAATGATTGCATTGGTTTTCATTCTACACGCTCTGGAGTTCGGGCATTCCCGATAAGAGGTCGATAGCAGGCCGTGTCGTTGGCAGATAAATAGCGGGTTCCATACGATTCCTGTTTTCATGTCTGTATTGTCTTTGCGTATTGAAACATGTCTGATGATGGTGCAATGGCTGAGAATTCAATTGGACTAGCGTAGGAAATGCGAAATGCTGGTATTTCATAATGATCAAGCAGATGACATAACGAGACCTTAGTTCTTGTTTGTTCCAACCCCACTATTGGCACAACTGAGAAACTCGACGCTAAATGTTTGCGGCTTTAGTACTATGACAAGGTGTCAGAATAAATCGGAACTGTGAAACAGCTTGATTAGTGCCACAACGCATTTTAAACTAGTGTCAACGTGTGCATTAAGTTAAACGTCTTCTATATACTAGGAGATCTCAAGTTTTTTTTTTCTTCAGAAA
Source organism: Onchidella celtica (assembly GCA_963931925.1). NCBI lineage: Eukaryota > Metazoa > Mollusca > Gastropoda > Systellommatophora > Onchidiidae > Onchidella > Onchidella celtica. Next base: position 42,978,729 of record OZ007569.1, read on the forward strand.
ATGGAGATAGAACAAACAACAACTTAGGTTGCGATAACATAATTATGTCATGAATCTTCTGTAAAGTTGGGTAAGGAACTATTGGAGTCTGTGCTTCGAGACAACGGTTCAGGAGCGGCGAAAGAACACGTATTACATAATAAAAACATGCCAGGAAAACCAGCGAATTATCAGCGCAAAAGGGGAAAGAATCCCACTCCAACAGAACCCACGAGAATAAAAGGATAGCATGTTTTCATAGAATGAAAACATTTTACCAACGACCAAACCCAAGAAGTCAGCTCTCCCACTTACACTGAAACGGAAGATAACATTCGAATAATACAAGCAAAAATTAGGAAGCGTTTTCAAGTTATTGCTTCTACATAGACAGCTTTACTAATTTTAAGGTGTTGTTAATCTAGGAATATGGGTGAGGAAATTATAATTATGTATAAGAGCAATGATTTCAAGAAGTTCGACAAATTCACAAAAGACAGTTTTGTTGACTCAGTGAGTTTATTATCCAAAATTACGCCAAATGTCCAGTATTTTTTCAACCAATAGTCAGAATGTGAACTTTTCTATCACGTCTGCAATGTCTGCATGTGGAGAAACTGATAATATGGAAGGAAAACTGAACAGAACAAACATTTTATAGAATTTGAAGATCATTAATTTTATTCTTGAATAAGTTAAAGTGTCGACCAACAAAGTAGTATGGAGCGGTCTTAATATGAGTGCACTGTACTGAGACTGGGGCAACCCCGCCCTTTGTACATAGTAAACAAATCGCCCAGCAGGGTAGTAACCAAGATCCCGTTTCTAAAGGCCGCTTTGTGATAACCTCTCCATTGGAACCGGCAAAGCAACTCGGTGACCCCGCAACTGAACTGTCAAGTGAGAGGCAAAGCGTTGTGACAGACTGTGGGAGGTCGTTACAACAGATCAATACACCAGTGCGATGGTGATCGGGTCTTGTAGGATTCGACCCGCTTTCAAAAGGCTGCCATTTTCCTGAGAAATAATGCACGGTCCATAGTCACACGAAGTTTTAATGAGCTGCTGAAGCAGGTTTAAAACTGCGTTACTCATGCTGATGAGTTTCATCATAATTATGTTCACTTATTGACCATACAATGCAGGTCAGAGGTTGAAAAGTTAGTGCTGCGTCAAGGGACACAAATGTGAAACAAAATAATAACAGTGATATCTGCTGACCGAGTGATATCGTCATCCTCAAGCCTTGTATGTTTTGTATAGCATGAAAGTGCGTAAAGTATTTTTAAGTACCGGTAAATAAGAGAGAGAGAGAAAGAGAGAGAGAGAGAGAGAGAGAGAGAGAGAGAGAGGGAGGGAGGGAGGGAGAGAGTGTGAGAAACAGAGAAAGTTGTTCATTTTCTTTGTAAAGAGCCTTGGGTCCACTTTACATTACTATTATTATCATTAGCCTTATCACCATTATGAATCCAGGCAGTAACATAAACCTTCTTTAGCAAAGCATGCACTGAAATTCTACATCAAATTAAATGTATGGAATTTTTCCCTCCTAGAAATGGGAAGCTGCTAAATTTTCATCACTGTATTAAGAATAAAATTCACATGTTTGATCTGTTAACTGTGGATGTGTCGGGTTTTGTACCCATAACATAGCGATTCATACCGCTACTGTCATTATGTTCAGTTTGATGGGTTTTTTTTGTAGTTTTTTTTTGTTAATTTTTCCTGAAATTTGAATTACACTACTTTTAATTCTTATTACCGATATTAATTTGTTAAATAATAAAATACGCTAGATGAGGTACACGGTGTTGCCCGGGATGAACTTGCTTCCTCCTCCTCCTTCCCTCCCACGCTCTCTCGCATGTCTCTGTACCCTACTCTCCTCCCCTCCCCGCACTGACCTCTCCCTCTATCTCTTCATTTTTCTGTTCCTTCCCCTCTGTTTTTCCTTTCCCCTCTCTCTCTCCCTCTTTTCTTTTCTCTCTCCCCCACTCAACCCCCCCCCCCCCCGCATTTCTTTTTTTTTATTTCAATGATTATTTCTATTTAACCAGATCATACTATTGGGTCATTAACATGCAGCTTTATTGTTGTCGCTGTCATCGTTATCCTGCAATGAAATATGTTCATCGCACCATTTCATTGTTGTCGTTGCTACGAAACCTTTTTTATTGTGTCATTAATACCTACCTGAATTGTAGACATCCTCGTTATGCAATGTCTGCTATAGAGATTGCTATGGACAGGATCCGTAGATTGATTACATCGAGGGTGGCACGGTAAACTAGCGTAACCCAGCTTTTGTTTTCAAAATTTCAGATATTAAGTCTTGCTTGTCGCCCTTGACCGCCCCCAAGATTGTGGTTATAACCAGAGAGTATAGATCAGATGTATAGAGAGATCTCACTTCCGCCAAATCGCGAAACTAGGTCGCTGCGGTAAACAAGAAATTGAAGAATTGAAAGAGACCGCCTTCACCAAAGATAGTGTGCATATTTGTTTACTGTGGTTTGTTTATATTTTTTCGGCTGATAGGAACTATTTAGAGCCATTTGTAAGTTCTTACCCCTCGTGGAAATGCACAAGCGGGTATAGTTTACCGCAGCGACCTACTTTCCGCTCCATGCTAACAATGGTTTCGCGGCACCTCTCGTGTCTGGCAGTGCAAATCGAACAATAGTGAAACCTATCTATACATCTATACTCTCTGTTATAATTAAGAGTTAAGTGACGTTTTGTTGTTGTGGGCTGTTTTTTTTTTTTTTTTAACAGCATAAGTATTAGACCTAGGCTAAATCTGGTAAAGAAAGCTATTCAGTTTTTTACTTCTCCTGAAAACAATTGTTAAAACCAAGATCTTCCATTTTGCGATTTCATTTCACACCTCAGGCTGTCAAAACTGACGATAAAATATTTAAGGAGCGTTGACGGCAATGTTATAACCCCAGGTAGTCGTTACACACCGCCTAAATCACCCAGGAACTGGATATTGGTCGGTGTCTGCCTTTACCTGGGAGATCCCCATCGATTCCCTTATCAACCCCATTCGTTTCCAGAAGGCGAAGTCGACTTTGTTATAATATACCAGACCGTTAGGCCTAAATATTACAAAAGTACAAAAGGGAAATTACAGTGTGTTTAGAAGATCTCTATAATCTGCTGTCTTGCTTCATGTCCATTTTGCATTTCTTTCTGGGAGGGTGGGGGGGGGGGGAACTGCAGCAAACTGAATGTTCATCAGATGCAGTGTTGTTTTTTTCATCCCAGGTCCATTAGTGGGCAACGCACACCTTTCTTGGGAGAAACGTTTTGAGGAGTTTGAGTCAGGAGAAAGCGATTCGACATGATTACGGCCATATTGTTCTAGAATGACAGGACAGAAGAACCAGAAGTACCCACCAATCATCTGCCCTTGGGAGAGAAAAATGCACCCGACGGAAAGTTCTTGAACGAGAAAATGTTTGGAAAACTCTTCTCGTATAAAACAAAACCCGACACTACAAAAAAAATGAAACACCACTGCCCACCAGGGATGATCTTTGGTTAAACATTAAATCACTAACAATTCTTTGCTTAGGCTAAGCCTTATTCAGTATAGCACCTCACCTTATATATATTCATTGTGTCTATCCAACACGTGCATGTTTGTGTTTACATCGCTGTGTCAGCAGAACACCTTTGCTGTTAAATGACCGCTATGTTTTGTATAGATTCTTGACGAAAACATTTTTACTTCAAACTCTATGGATTTCAAGAAAACCATCATGTTAAAGCAAACTGAAATCGGAGGCCATGTTAAATGTAACCATGATTGATCCAAGCAAGGCCGAAATATAAAGGAAATTGTAAAACCATTGTATATATTATTGTTGAACGAAATTACGGGTTGTTAATGACACGCTAATGTGCAGCATGTACCAGAAACAGTAAAACCATGTCACACGAATTTCATTTACGTGACCTTACTACAAAGATAATTATATTTATAATCTGGGTAAACTGGAATGCAAAACAAAATTCATATGAATATCCTTTAAAAACATTTAGATGTACAGATGATAATAAAGATGCAGTTAATGAAGAGGGTTTAGTATTGATTTAAGTTTTCATAGAATTTCATAGAATGCTTTACGTTCAGACTGACTAATGACAGGACTCCTGCCAGTACAGAGATCCAATAAGTCACTGTAGGTGTTAATGGAGACTTTGGGAGGAAGTTCATAATAATATATGGTGTTTGAGGTTCCAGGGTGTTCTTTCGGTAAGGTGTCAAAGTGATGGAATCGTAAGAATCATTCACGTGTGATGTTTTAAAGAAACCATTCTCTGGGTGCTCCTTTTCAATGTTGATCTGCATTAACTCTGTCCAAGTGACACTTTGCCCTCCTTGTGATCTTCGCATGTGTACAGAGCATTCCCATTGTGGAAGCCGGAATAGTAACTTTCCCAATCTTGCATGTAGGCGGTGATTATGAAACCACCATTGAAGGGCAATTAAACAGTCCCTTATGTCTCAGTCTCACTGGACTATAGTTGACTGTCTTGGGTTGATTATGAAACCACCATTGAGGCGGAGCAACTGTTTTGCCCGTATGTCATGCAGCCGAGTGGTCGTGGATGGCTGTTTACCTTTTAGTCATAGCACATAATTTGGTTTAAAAAATTGGCAAACTCGTCCATGTGGAATAATGTCACCAAACTATAGACCACGATAAACTGAAAAAGTCATTCCCCCTCAGTTTGACCTTTGTGCCCCTACACCACAGCGAAGTTGTGCCTTTGCCTTTCGTTCTACAGGTGTTGTACTTTTTCGCCTCTTAAGTCATATAATCGACGATTTATCAAAAGTAAATAAACAGCAACGCGCTCCTGTTTCTGACCATCGTCCCATGTTCTGTAGGTTCTCTGCTTTGGCGGATTAAAAGTAAGTTGAGCAATGCCCGTAAAGCGCATAGAGATTAGACGGGGTGAAGCGCTATATGAATATTTCGAGGGGTGCCTACACAAAGACCGTATCGCCAGTTTTGACAATTTTACAGGTGAGCAATCTGAAAGTTTGGCATGAAGTATCAAATGTCTGTCACGACCTTTAAATCCTCATCAACAATTAGGTCAATTATTTTGATAATGGAATTTTCATTACGTCAAAATGTAGTACTTACCAAGGCGAAACAGAGCATGCAAAAACAAAAAAATAGGAAATTTTGAGTTGCGGTGTTTGCGCAGGCACCTCTCGATTTATTATCAACATTATTGTTTTCCTTGCTCTGATTGAAGTATTTGATTCTGTACCCCATCTGACTACCTGTAGTTTCTTCGAGGGGAACACTGATGTAAAACCGAAGACAAAATCTATTTCCGGAAAAACCAAAGCTCACGCATAGGAAAATGACTTTTGAACCATAGAGTGGACGTTTTTTTCTTGTTCGCTGTTGCGCCATTCTTTCCGTCCCAAACAGAACAGGTCAGGTATCATCCCAGTCTCAGCTCCATTACTCCCGGGGGGAAAGTTAGTGAAGACAAAGAAGTAGCATTCAAAAAGACAAGTTTCCCAAAGAATGTCGGATTGCTTTGTCATCATTGATCATGTTTACAGGATAAGATCCGCACAGGCAGGTCAAATTCTAGAACAGATAAGCCGAGTGCTGCGTGGTAAACTGTCATTACTTGATTTTAACACTTTTTTTTTTCAGGAGAAGCAATAAAAAAAAAATGGGGCAGCTCTCTTTATCAGATTTAATAATTCGATATTTTTAACAAAAAGAAAAAAAACAAAACAAAAAACAAAAGCAAAAAACGTTATTTAACGCTTAGTTTTCAGAATGTAACACCCAACTTAATAAGGCAATCTGTGGGCCGTCAGTGCCTACAAGAATGCCAAATACCTCACATTTTTTAACAAGGGCGAGCTACGACGGATTACCGTGCGGCCCTCGAAATGAGAACTTTCAAGACAACAAAGAACATCGTTTTCAAACAAAACATCGTGAAAACAAAAGGCGGATATCTAGCCCAAATCACAGCCTTGAAGACACTCCTGTTCTCTTTCTTCACAGAAGGATGTCCGGCTTTTAGTTTCATACTGAGGCCCGACTAAGGGTAGCCACACAAAGGCCACCGAATTCGGTCACCGAGCCACTAGGCGCTTTAGGTGAGAAGAATTGCACTATATAAACGGACCGAATCTAGGTGGGCTCTATGTGCAGTTGTTGAAATTATATAGTGCAATTCTTCTCACCTATCAGCGCCTAGTGGCTCGGTGACCGAATTCGGTGGCCTTTGTGTGGCTATCCTAAAGCACTATTTTTGGCTAGGTCATCCTCTGTTGATACAACTTCCCCAGGGGCGTACGTCTACTCAACTCATGACATCTGATAGCTAGATTTTTTTTAAAGGGGGAGGGGGGGGGTATATGACAAACTGTAAGACTACCGGCCGCTATCAATTCTAGAAAATAAAAAGAAAATTTGGTAAAAGAACATTGCAATAAAAATATCCACGACAGGTACATAAAATGCTATCAATCAGCGAACTATTGCCCTTTTTTTGTCACCTAGACATTTCTCGCTGTAAGATATAGGCAAACAAACTGTCTGCTTCCAACTGGCACTGAAACTATTTAGCATAAATTTCACATGTCTGAGATTTTCTTAAATAGTGTGGGCTGGGTCTCAAATTGTAAATTTTACTTTCTTTTTTCTCTGTACATTTCTAATCCCTACAGTGCCTACTCTCATTTTGGCGGGTGGGTGATGGGTCCTTCCGGTGGCATCTCCTTCTGTCCCATAATTCTGCTGTATTCAGTTTATTGCCTTGCCTCTTCCGCGCACTTTCTCCAAACTCACGCCAAAGCTCTCATTTGGAAATGGCTTTGAGGACGTTTTTGGTGTATCCGATTACCAGGGAAAAGCGATCCGACGTCTGGTATAAACTATGGCATCATTGTCCATTTCCTGGTGTGAAAGTCGAAACTGCTTTAAAAGTTTGGATTCGTTATCTACTATGAATAGCCACACGTCATTTTTTTTTTTATATACATGTTATTTTTACAAAGTTTGGAAAATGCTGACATTCTCCTTAAAACAGTAGTAACTAGTTTTGACTACTTTTCAGGAGAAGCAAAAAACTTTATTTTAACACAATAGTTCTACGTACCATGACTTTTTGAAAGTTTGCCATTCGATTACTTTTCGTCTTAGGAGTCTGGAACCAATGTCATTCTGTACGGCTTTGAATGTGCTTGAACATAATTATAAAAATCGAATTCTCGAATTTTTTAGTCCTATAGTCCTAGGGAGTGCTGACGAATGTAAAGCAACGGCATAGAATCAGTAATGTGTCATAGACGCCCAAGTTGAAGAAAATGTAATGTAATAATATAACTTGTAGTGTGTATAGCGCTCAAGTCCACAACAACAACAACAACAACAAAAGATGTGCTCTACGGCTCTGAACTAAATTAGAAACAGGATTAATTCAAGATCAACTCATTATGCTTTCACTCCCACACATTAACAAACTTAATCTACTCTCATCCTCAAACCTCTGAGACCAAAAGGGACATCCTGCAGTTTCAAACAAAACAGTCCTGAACAAATAATTTTGAGTCTATTTTTAAATGTCGTGATGTTCTCACTTTTCTTTGTGTCAAGTCTGATGTTGTTCCACAATTTAGGCCCACCTATACAATACGCCTTTACACTAAGCCACTAAAATCCAACAATATGAAGGTTAGAGCTCAAAGATAGAGTTCAAAACTTGGCATTTGAGATTGTTATCTCTGCTATCGTTGTTTTATCAACATACTGGTAATTTTTTTTTGTCTTTGGGCGACTGCGACGTTTTACCGACCCACTGCTGTCACCTCACATATTAACCTTCTGCAGAATCATTTATTATGTCTGTACGCTATACAATATTGTTTGTTGTGGGTGAAACAATAATGTTCTGGAATTCTTTTATTACTGACAAACTTTTAATCCCTTTGCGTCCCCCACAAAGCGATGTGGGAGAAAGACAAAAATTACACAAGACATATATAATGTAACAAAATAGGAAAAAGTAAAATAATAATATATTTAGATCTCTTTTATGTTTTTTAAAATGGAATCATAAACACAGGCTTTAATATAATAAATTTATGTGGGCTTTTCACTGCCAGAATTTGAGAATCTTCGAGCTGAATTATGACATGGCAAAACTGCCTACCGGATGGGCCCCTTTAAAAAAAAAAGAATTGTGTGCACTATAAAAACGTGGTCAATTTCTCTAACCTTCGCATAAACACCATGGTTTTCCTTATCTTAGTTACCAGTATCTTAGCAACGTTAGGTAAGTAAACACTACACGACATTGCAAATGTAGATGATGGCTAGGCAGTTTCTGTTTCTCGGGAATACACTGTTATTGTTATTAACAGTAGCATATATAACTGATCCTACTAGTATTTATTTTCTTTGAACCAGCGGAATCCAAATCAAATCACTTTTCTCGAAAATTGACTGGGGGATTTATTTCAAATATATTTCACATATAAACCTAATAGAACTGATTTCTAAAACAAAAATGGTAGACTTGCCTGATTATGTGTCGTGTCTTTGCACTCTGTAAACGATAATAATTGTTGGTGGTGTGTCTTCCTGTGACGCCATTCTCTGCATATCACATTCATTACTATGTGTTCACTAAACTGCCTTTGCGCAGGTGTTTGCTATTTCACAACGTACCAAGAATGTAAGCGTATTCTGTAGCGCATTAACGCGCCAGGGGAGCAAAAAAAAGTAAAAAATTAAAAATTAATCGTCACAAAACAAATAAACAAACTAACTTAAAGGAACGTCAAGGCATACCGTACTAGATGGAGAGAGAGTGTACATACAAACATGCAGACAAGCCGTTTTTCTTGATTTAACTACTGCATATTGGTTTCAGCATTATCATCTCAAAAGGTCTAAATATCTGCGTCGTTATGCTTATAATAACAAATGCATGTACCTTGCATTATATTACGTGTTAAACTGATCTGCAAGTAAAAACCGCAAGCAGTTGGTGTCGCGATGTGGGTTAGATGGGGATAATTCGACTGACACTCTTTCGAGGTCCGTTCCCACAATCGACGAACACACAAAAAAAATACTTGCACTCTAAAAACTAAATAAATCAATTGCTTTGATTTTTAGCAGAACTGTAGGGCAGTTTAATTACAGGAATTAATGTAACAAATATAATTATAAATATAAATATCAATTCAAAGGCAACTGAATCTACTAATGAAACTACAGCTTTCTATATAGACTAACTTATTCACTCTAATTACTTGCAGGTCATATGAGTTATATGCCAAATAGAATCCGCGCACGTGGCGACGGATATAACAGTTTAAATTCTATTAATTCAATGAGACATGTTATGATATGGACATTTCCTCTAGACACGCCATGGAGAATGCTTGTACAACCATGCGTTGTCTGGCGGTAGCTCTGAAACTGTCTTCAAAAGTAAGTAGAACGGTTCACTTTCATCATTACAAATTTGTATGAACTCTCACCATAAGGCCCTCACTGGGAGTGAGAGCGCTGGATGTAAACGCTGTGGGTTCATATCAAACCAAGTAGCTTAGGCTCTGGAGCTTTAAAATCATGCTCCTCACAATATGGACTGCTCAACTGCGTCTCTTATGTCTCTCATCTGGCTGAGGACTATCGCCGTCCACCTCGTAAATGGATTGTCTACATGTGGCATCTATCTAAGCTCTGCACGGGTTTAAATACTAAAGCTATGTCTCGACCTTCCGTCTAGATTCATACATTTGATTGGTGCAACCACCTCTAGCTCAGCTGCCGAACCGAGTTATTTTAAGTAACAGCCCTACGCAACGACCTTGGGTCGACATCAAAGGTCGAATCACTCAAGACAATAAAATGTAATTTTATAGTAACAAATTCTTAACATGTTCAAAACCCCGAGCTTTTACTCTGGATCACGGATTTTCTGTACGTCAACAGACGTCTCAATAACATTTAATTCCTACTCACCCCTTCCCTCTCTACTAAACCTAGTTCAAAACACGAGATATAAAAAGTGCTCAGTCATGCACACCTACGCTGTCCGTCTATCCTTCCCCACACCTTCTGTCTATCTATTAGGAAAAAAACTGTTCAAAACAAATTGTTTACGAGACCAAGTTATGCTGGCTCGCACAATAATTACGTTTGTAAAAATTACTCACTGCTCTCTCACAAAAATTTACTCAGTGGAAACATTTATGAATCAAATCTGTTCCTGACAGTTGGAACTTTTTATCACGATTCAGCAGTGACATGAATGAGCATAGTTGAAATAATAATAATAACAACAATAACAATAACAGTAATAATTTCTAATTTCTATGATTCCTGATGGCATTATACTACCTGAACACTGAACGATTCTCAGAAGAAAAAGCAACAAGCAACGTCTTCGGCCATTACATGAGAATAACAAAATCTTCTTTGTTTCTAGTTCTGGGTCAGCATGACCCTCACTGTACCGAGAACAGGGACGCTATCGTTCACCTGTTTGAATGGAAGTGGGACGACATAGCCAGGGAATGTGAGACTTTCCTGGGGCCGTATGGTTTCTGCGGTGTTCAGGTACTGTTCGTCTACCCAGTCTCTGTGGTAGTAAACCTTATAGGCGGTGTTGTCCAGGCTTCAGCTTGTCATTCTGCTAAGCGTCCTCAGGGAAAAATCTATTTTTGCATGCAGGCTCTGATTCAGATTTCGATCACTAATAAGCAATGTTGTCATTTCAAATGTTGCACAAATGTAATGATTTTATAAGAAAATGATGGTAAATAGGCTAGGGACTGACTGAATTTATTTGATTCATTCACACAACGACAAGGACGGGTTTTGTGTGTTAACGCCAAGAGAAAGAAGAAGTGAAATTCTTCTGAGGAGAAAGAGATATGGGGGTGCTACACAATAAAATTATCCGAAGAAACAGTCTTTTACAAGGAATGTGCACGTTTGCCTGTAACAACACTGTATATTGGGCTCGAGGTGATCATAAAAAACCGATCCATACCATATTAACCCTTAGAAGACGAATTATTTAACAGTGAAAAAGTTCTGATTAGTCGTCGTCATGGTCTTGTAGCCAGTCAGAATGTTTCATAAAATCTATGGATCTGTACAGATCAGTGCCGGATCTTCCTGCTGCTGTAAACACATTATGGTTATTATCCTGTAAACCCCCGTCTTTTTAGATGGGTAACATCCAAAACACCCCCGTCCCCAAGGGGTTAAGATTTTCCCTAAGGGGTGATTAATGAAACTTCATTAAGAGACAAGCTAAGATTTTCGTCCTATCGCTTATTAGCTAGGAAGTGGCGCTTTCCTGACCGCTATAAATATATAGATCTGTTTTATTAACTTTACATAAATACCTCTATCTTTAACCCTATCCCTGGCAGACAGGTGTCACTCCCCCCCCCCCCCCTCCCCACCCGCCTCCTCTAAAAAAAAGTTCTCGAGCTGGCAAGGAATAATCGAACAAATCTGATATTTGAAGCTTGCATTAATCATGATTTGGAACCGCCTACAAAGTTTACATATTTGAAAGGCCAATTTCTCTGGCCTTTGTATTTCTGCGTTGAGAACCTAGCCGATTTAATTAGTTATAGGCAACATCAGCGTTAGAATGAATATGGTCATGATTTACCTGATTTTGTTATGCCACGTTATGAAGACATAACAACACCAGGTACGTTTTAGTAGGAGTATCATTCTGGGCAGCCTTCAGGCTGATAAAAATTTGGAAGTGAACACCAGATTAAATTAGTCGGTGTTAAGTTTTGTGTTCGCAACTGGTTCACTAGTGATTAGAAATTGATTATTCTGTCTACACTGAAATTGTAATGCCTTAGGCATAATCAATTTACCAACCTAATTATGGTGTCAGCCTGCTGCCCTGAGTTATTTCATCTCTTCTTTGTTTGTGTGTGCATCTGTTGTTGTTGTTGCTGAGAGAGAAGAAGAGAGGGTGAGAGACAGAGAGAGAGGGAAAGAGAGATCAGCGAGAGACAGAGAAAGAGATAGAAAAAGAGAGAGAGAGAAAGAGAGAGAGACAGACAGAGACGGGGAGAGAGACCAGAGAGAGACAGAGAAAGATACAGAATTAATAAAGAGAGAGCGCGACATTGAGAGAGAAAGAGAGAACGAGAGCGAGAGAGCAGAGAAAGGCAGAGGAAGAGAGAGAGAGAGAGAGAGAGAGAGAGAGAGAGAGAGAGAGAGAGAGAGAGAGAGAGAGAGAGAGAGAGAGAGAGAGAGGGAAGACACATGGAGAGAAACACACATAGAGAGAGAAGAGACTGAGAGAGAGAGACAAAAAGACAGAAAGAGAGAGAGCGAAAAAAGAGAGATAGAATTGTTGTTACCATTTCATTGTGAAGCTCTTTGGATCTACTTTATTGAGACAAGTGTACTCAGTTATTAATTATTATGTTATTATTGTTTGTTTCTTTGTTTAATCTCCTCCGCTCTTAAAATTCTCTCTTGCCCATCATCTCAGACCTCTCCAGCTTCGGAAAACAGAATTGTCACCAACCCCAACCGCCCATGGTTCGAAAGATATCAGCCAATCAGCTACAAGCTCGAGACAAGAAGCGGAAACGAGTCTCAGTTTATTAACATGGTGAAGAAATGTAGCGAAAATGGCGTCAGGTTGGTCACACAATCTCTATAATACAGAAATATATTTGTTTGCGAGGGGCAATCGAAGAAGGAGGCACCTGTGGAGAAAAAAAAAATTGTTTAGAGGTAGTGAAGATAGTGGAAATGTAGCAAGAAATGGAGATTGAGAGAAATTTTATTGTACATGTATTAATTTGCATTTCTGAAATATTTCCACGATATTGTGATTTTCTGCCCGAGTTATTCCTGAACGAAAAATGCAATAGCCGGTTAAATTCATAAATTTGTACTGCGGGACTTTAGGGCTGCTTGGAGTTTCAGAACATCAAGGCTTTACTACGGACATTCACCATTCTAAGAGGGGGGGGGGGGTTGGAGGGAGGGGTACTACGGACATTCACCATTCTAAGAGGGGGGGGGGGTTGGAGGGAGGGTATCATACTAAGTTCGGAACAGCGTGCACACCATCATTTCCTATATTTTCTTAGTAAATGCGGAAGACTATCGTACTAAGCCCGGTTACACACTGTCGGCTTCTGCCATTCTCTGTTGGGCCGCCATTTTTGGCAGATACTGGCTGTGACTTTGCCGGCTTAGTATGACATCCCTCTAAAAGTCGTAACCTGGTGTGTGTGTGTGTGTGTTTCTGTAGGTGTGTGTGTATGTATTTTGGGGGCGTCGGGAGAGGGTTGGGGTCATGGGGTCGTGGGTTGAAGCCAAGCGTATGAAAATAGAAAAACGGAGAGAATTTGGCGCGCGGGGGAGGAGGGAGGGGTATAAAAAATTGACAAAATGGCGGCTACGGAATCTATGAATGGCCTCTATCATGAAATAATTTCCCCAATTTTTTCCCCAGAATTTTCGTGGATGTAGTTATCAACCACATGTGCTGGGCCGGAGGTAAAGGTGTGGGAACAGGCGGCACCTGGTATGATGCTGACACGCTGAGCTTCCCTGGCGTGCCTTACAGTGCCTGGGACTTCAATGACGCCAGTAACTGCCACAGTAATGATGGGAATATTCATGATTATAATAACGTGGAGGAAATCAGGTAGATCAGTACAGTAAGGTTCATCTGGATCATCAGGTAGATTCAGATAGTAAATCTGGATAGTTAGATAGATCCGGACAGTAAACCTGGATAATTTGGTAGATCCGGGTACTAGGATTGTAAGTCTGGATAGTTAGGTAGATCCGGATAGTATATATCTGGATAGTTAGATAGATCAAGATAGTAAATCTGGATAATTAGGTGGATCTTAAAGACCCTTTTCATTTCCCGTCCTGCATATCACGTGATTTACAAACAAAATGGCGGTGTGCCCCACTTGTAGGGCGGAAGTGGTGGACAACGGTCGAACGATGCCATCCTCTTGTTGGGCACCCAGCTGTACAAACCCGTTACGTGCTGCTTCTGGCATAAAAATGCATCTTTGCTTAGACTGTGCCTATATTCAGATGCGATCACTAAGGCAAGTGCAGGTTTTTGCCCTACACGGTGCTTTTCGAAGCCGTGCGGCTCCCCGCAAACAACCGTAACGCGGAAGTGAAAAGGGCCCATTAGTAAATCTGGATAATTAGGTGGATCTTATTAGTAAATCTGGATAGTTAGGTAGATTCGGATAGTAAATCTGGATAGTTAGGTAGATTCGGATAGTAAATCTGGATAGTTAGGTAGATTCGGATAGTAAATCTGGATAGTTAGGTAGATTCGGATAGTAAATCTGGATAGTTAGGTAGATTCGGACAGTAAATCTGGATAGTTAGGTAGATTCGGATAGTAAATCTGGATAGTTAGGTAGATTCGGATAGCAAATCTGGATAGTTAGGTAGATTCGGATAGTAAATCTGGATAGTTTGGTAGAACCGGAAAGTAAGTCTGGATAGTTAAGTGGATCCAGATAAATTTGGATAGTTGGACAAATCCGGATAGTGAGTCTGGATAGTAAGATAGATCTGGATAGTAAATCTGGATATTTAGGTAGATCTGGATAGTAAATCTAGAAAGCTAGGTAGATCGGGATACTAAATCTGGATTAATTAGGTAAATCTGGAGACATAGGTAGATTTGGATACTTGGGTAGATTTGAAACGGTCGTGCAGATGTGGAAAGTCTAGTAAATCAGGACACACAGG